>JANAVB010042618.1:0-206095 GCA_029216955.1 Iris pallida
CTGAGCACTGGGTTAGGATCCTCGTGTCCGGGCGAACCACATACGTGTGCACGAGACACGCACGACACTGATTCTACACTGCTACTTACGTGTCCAGCTTTGGGAAGGGTTTCGAAGGCGCTGGACGGCGGAGGAGGCAGCATGGTCGCGGCGGAGTGGTGGAGCTAGACTCGCCTTGTCACGGCGAACTCGTCGACGGTGTGGTGGTGGGGAAGGTCGCTATGGAGCGGCGTCGAGTGTCCGGATCGTTAGGGTTGCGGCGAGTTTTAAATGGGAAAGAAATGGGCGGCGGTCGTCGGAGATGGGTCGGGGTGGTGGTGGGTGGGTCAGGGAGAGTGTGGGGTCTTATAGGGGGTTTGAGTCGGTCGGACTGGGCTAGGTCGGCCGGGAAACGCGGGGGCTGGTCGACGTCGGTCGTCGAGCAGTCGTCGGGGGTGGGTAGGGTTAGGATTTGCATTAGGGTCCCTAGGAAATTGGGATTTACAATTAGGTCCCCAAATGACTGAATGCAAATATTAATTTGCATTCTGTATTAAAATAATTAGTTAATTACAAACTAATACTGAAAACAATTCTAAATATCACAAACTACTTTATAACATTTCAATAAATTACAAAACAAATTAAAACATTTTAATAAATTGCAAAATGGTATTTTAGTTATTAAACTCATTTAAAAATTATTTAAAAATTGTAGAAAAATTCCTAAAATCATATTAAAAATTTTAAGGCTAAATATGACATTAGAAATTAATTAACACTACTTAAATCGAAATTGAAAAATCAGGGGCTGACACTCATAGCCGGTCAAATGGAAGAGCCTGATCTTGTGTCCCAAGCCGATCACATAACGCTCTAATATCTCAAGGCACAATTTATGTTTACATTATACTTCAGATATTCCTGTATGAAACCCACTCCCGGATCTTGTTCCTTTAATTGTTATTAGTTTGTATTATTATTATTATTATTATTATTATTATTATTATATTATTATTATTATTATATCGTATTATTACTATTATGTAATGCCGGTTCGAAACTATTATTTTCAAAATAATAATCACTTGGATTTTTGGTTGCCATCTGACATCGAGTCCGGTTCCAGTTCGAACCGTACCAAATCAGAATATTTTTTATTAATAAAATTGTTGCATGTGTTTGGATTTTTGCTATGAAAAAAAGAAAACATTTAAAACCTATCCTACCCAACCCGACCCGAACCCACCCGGCTGGACAACTCCCCCCCACCTCACAAACAGCTCCCCTCTCCTATATTCTTCCTACCACTCACACAAATCCCATTCCCATATTAAACTCTCACATCTCCCTCTCTCCTCACCAACACACTATTCTCTACAGAACCATCCCCTTCCAGAACCCCAAATCCCCAAGCCGAGCCCTAGCTCCAGCCTCCCCGACGAACCGCCTCCGGCGACCACTCCGTACAGCCCGATCCGCCCCGCTCCAGCGCAGCTGTCGGCGCTCCCCGTCCCGCTCCTCGGCCAGCCACCCCAGGCCGACCCCTCTCGGCCTCTCTCCGTTTCCCTCTGTCGCGCGTCGAGTCCTTCGTTCCCCGATCCGACCGACCGCGTCGGTCCAGCGTTCCCGTACCGGGGTGCTGTCCCGATCCGACTTCCCGGGACTCGCTGACCGTGGCCGCTCTCCCAGTGCTGACCTACGAGTTTCCCGACCTGCTGTCCCGCGGTGCCCTCTGGCGTTTCTGTCCCGTGTCGCTGCCGCGGGATTATTCTTTCTTTATAATTACATCTGAGAGCTCTAGCCGAGCATTGAGGTATAATTCGTGTCCCTGTGTCCCTCCCAGTAACTAGTCTGTGATGACGCGGTCCCGATCCCGTTTCGGGATTCGGTGTTTTGTTTACGTTGCTTTGGTGATATGCGGTTATTGCTACGTAGCGGCGTATTTCTATTTTGATATATATACATATTTTTGTGCTATAGTTTTCTGGACTGGAAATATTGGATTGTGGTGGTTATTCCTGGTTTGGAATATTATGCTATGTGTAAAATCCCTAATTTTTTGGAAGTATTTTTTTTGTTATTTAAAAAGACTTAAAATGAATTATGCAATTTATGATTTTTTTTATTAGTAGAAATGACCTTAGCCATTTTTGAGTTTTGGAGCACTAGACGACCATGAACTTTGGCACGGAAGATGTAGCAGTGTGCTTTGACCAGTATATTAGCCATGCCGTGGGAGGTTAGCCATAATTCTGTCCAAACTAGGAAAACCAGGCCAAGTTGTGAATTGACTCATTTAAATTATTTTAATAAGATATATTTTATAGATTGATTTTTAGATGACCCGGTTTGTCCAAACCAGTCCGAACTGGGCCTGGACCAAACCCAAGCCCAAGTAGACATGTGGTGTGACCAAGGTGGCCATGTAGACATATTTTATGTACAAAAAATAATTTCTAAATTATTTTAGGATTTCATGTACAATTTTAAATTATTTATTTATTGGTACAATTATTGGTATTATTTAAATATATTTTATAAAATAGTATATTTTCTGGACCCGAAAAGTGTGTGCGGTATAAGTGCACCCATTGGGACGATTTTATTAATTTATTATTATGAAAGTTATTTTTGGAGATTTATTAAACATGTTTATTCTATTTAAATATTATTATTATGTTGAGTTGGTTTATTGTGAATGGAATTTATATATATATGTAGATATATTTAAATATACTAAATATTTGGATATGTGACATTTAAAGTGTTATTTGGATTTAGATAGATTTTGGATATATATAAAAGTTTTAAAGATAAGAAAAAGAAAAAGAAATGAAAAAGGGAAAAGATAAGAAAAGAAAAAAAGAAAAAGAAAAAAAAAACAAAGTCAGCCACCCATAAAGTGGGCGGGCCCTCCCACCCACCTAAGCTGCTGCGCCCAACCCGTGGGGCTTTCCTAGGCTTTATTGGTAATCCTAGTAGTACTAGGTTTTGTGCAAACTTGTTATATATATATATATTATATATATATATCTTCTTCCACAGACCTAAAAACCCTAAACTCCCGAAACGAAAATTTTGGCAGAACATACCCTCTTCGTCTACGAGTTCGTTTCACCAGCAACGGAGTTGTGTGTGCGACGAACGGAGCATCGAAAGTCAGCCCCTCGTCATCCACGGAGCAGTTTTTCCACTCAAGGTACCCTACTTCCCGACGACGTAACTTTTTACTCGTAACACCGATTTTCGATCCGTAAGATTTTCTGGAAAGTAGACTTGACCCTCTTCAAGATCCTCTAGATAGATTTTGACATGACCATCTAACTGGTTCAAAAAATCGAACCGAAGTTAGCAAAAAAATCAGATTTTCTGGACTGTTAAAACAATTCTAAACAACTTGTCGGCCAATTTTCATGTTGTACATTAAAAACTTGTAGAAACTAATTAAAGACAATCAAAGACAACATAACCGAGATTGTAATGCACCTTCTGGATTCACTTTTCATCTAGTATGTAGAAAGTTACACGTTAAATTTTCACGAAAACTTGTAAATTCGTTTTCAAAAAGTAAAAAATATCCCGATACGGCGTCCGTCCCGACAAATCGGGTGACGTGGTCGCGCACTATATGCATCGAAAGGCGCGCATGGATGTTGTCGACGTGTGGAAACTGACGGGACCCAATTTTGTTGCATGTGCACGACGAAATCAGTACGTATCCGTCGAGATACCCCGTATCGACCCTTTGTAAATTAAGTCACAACTTTGTGCACACTCATCAAATCGCGACGAAACTTGCGCCATTGGACTCAAAATATTTTTCTGGTCCTGTGAGCCAAGTTTGGTTCATTCTGAGATGGTTGACTGGGACACCATTTTTGGCGGGCCCACAATCCCACTCAACGGGCGATTTTGTGCACGGCCCACCGGAATTCAAAATTGGACATACCGTTGGGTTCGTCTCATCAAAACAAATCGGTAGACATGTAGTTTGACGACTTTAGAGACCGTAGGTTCTGGCGTGTATTTCGGTGCAAAATGGGTCCAATGGCGAATATCGTTTTGACCCGAAATTACGATTTTGCCCCTGTTCCAGAATTTAACTTTTGGACAGGTGTTTCCTAGGCATATCTTATATTCCAAACTCGTTCGTGATGTTTGTTGCAGCATCCGGAGTCATCTGCAGGATTTGGCTTTTTCTTGCTTTGTTTATTGTCGGTTCGAGCTACTGGATTATTCTCTTTTGCACATAACCTCAGGCAAGATACCTTGCCATCTTTACTGCTTACATTTTGTTGCACTTTATTTCAGTTATTGTATCTATATTTCTTGGTTATTATTTTTTCTTTCTTGTGGACCTAGAGTTAAGAGACTTCCGTCATTAGGATACATATCAGTGACTTTGTCACGATTGTATCACGAGTTATGTGTGAGTTGTGAGTATCATATAGTGGTCACTTGCGTGTTGGCTGATCACCCGTGCGCATGCATAGGAATAACTGTCAATAGATGCATATAGAAGACTTGACAGTTATCTATTATAAAACAGTGTTGTGGAAACGATACGTGTTGGTGTGTCGTGGTTACGATGCATATACAGTATCATTGGGGGGGGGGAGGGGACAGCTATTAGCATAGGGGCTACATTTATTTTTACACACATTTTGGGCCGATAGTGACTCGGATGAGCGCTACTTACTGCCCCGGGTCGATAGTGTCTCGTATGAGCGCTACTTGACGGCCACTCTTTATTACTTGCTTGCGTGAATCCGTTACAGCCCCTGCGTAGAACGTTGTCCTCAAAGTGCATATCACATAGATGGTTAAGGACCCAGTCGTGTCATATTTTCATAGTATTTTTTTTATTTATGCAGTTATAATGGCATGTTCTTCTTGTATCTTGCTACGTCCCTCTGAGGACCTGGTTATCTCTCCAGGTGTGTGCTTTCATGGTTTACTGCAGGTGTTCTAGCCAAGATTGTGGTTGTCTCCATTTTTTCGAAGATGATCGCTCTTGGTTCGTCTTGATACTTTCATGGATCATTTTCTTGTATACTTTATCTCCTTTTGATAGTTGGTAGTGGACTTTGTCTCCGCCCAACGATTGTACCATAAATATTCAAGTTGATTTTATACTATTATTCTTTTTATTGTGGATGAGATTTAGTTTGTCTTGGTTTACTGCATTTTACAGCTTATGTATACATACAAGTTTCTATATATTGGAGTAGACTTCGTATGTATACAGCTGGCATGATACGTTTCTAGTCCTACGTATTTTGGGACTGGGGCGTTACACTATGAGTTATCCCTGGTTTGGGGATATTTAAATTGTGTTGTGGTTGGCATCCTCCCAGGATTGGGTTGTCTCAATTACAGAGGAGATGCTGCCCAAATTTTCAGGAAATATTTTAAAAAGGGATTTCCTTATAAAAATTAGCAATTTGAATAAAACCTATTTTCCAAAGAAAACCAGTCTTTGCAAAATAATTTATAGATTAGATTTTGTTGGTTTTTGGATTTTATGGATTTTGTACCACCAGTTAGGCGACGAACATATCGGTCGAATGAGCCTCGGCGAAACGCAAACGATACAGGGTCACTTGTACGTTGAGGCGTAAGCCGCAACATGAGATTGCACGACCAAGTTTGAGACTCTTTAATTTTTAATTTAATTATAATTTATTTTAGAACTGGTACTGCTTTTAGTATTTATGGTGCAGGGCCTCGGCCTACTGTTTGGATCGTTCGCGGCACTCAGAGCTCGCCTTAGGATTAATTAATTTATGTAAAATTTGTAAGGGCATAAGCCCAGTTTTTCCTTCATTTCACTGTGACCATGTATTGTGTAGCGTAGCTTTTCCTTATTTTTCTGGAATGTTGATTCGTCGTTAAATGCATAGAATATAAAATGGATATATATTTTATAAAGAAAATTAATAAGTTTTCTCACAATAAATAATCTAGTAATTTAGCAATTCATATTTTTTCCTCATTTAAAGAAAAGTCTAGTTTTATATATATTATAAAATACAAAGTTTTGACAAGTTAACCTATAAATCACTATTTTTCCCAATTAACTGAATTAACCGGTTTAACCAAGTAAACGATAACCAACGTAGCTTGCGACGTTAGGCGTATTTCGGTAGTTAATTAAATAAACTTAAAACCTGACTAGGGTCTGCTTCTAGAGATTGTAACTAGCACACCTAAAATGGTTTCATTATGGTTCTAAGTCAAGGTTCTCAACTGTAGGATCTCGGAGACGTACTTGACTTCCTCCTCGGTACGACATTCCCGATCCAATCAATCAATAGAGGCAAGTTACGGTTATGCTATCTTATATTTTTCTTAGTAATTGTCAAGCTGCATGTTTAAACCATATTGCTACAGGGAGCCCTCTCCTAGGGTTCAAACATTGATTGTGGGAATTAGGGAAATAGTGTAGCGTTTATGACCAATATCTCTCATATTGCATAATTGTACGAGCTTACCCCTCTTACATACGGGGATAAGCCGTATCGCGTCGCTAGGATGCTATTGTACAACCCAAGCCGGTCATAGACACTTACATATTCAAATCATATTATTTTAAGAAATGAATTATTAAATTGCTGGAAAGTATTGTTTCAACTGTTTAGCCTGCACTTTTCTATTATTATTTGAAATGTGAGGTACATATTCGTACTTGCTCCCTCCTGACTGGAGACCAACATTTTTAGGTGACATTGAGGATGCTGAGCTATTGTACAATAGCTACTATGACCCGGTATTGTATCCTGTGGTGTTGCCAGAGTCCCCTTGGAGGACGCAGAACCAGAGGCTGATGAGCCGACTGTCTAGCTAGTTGTTTTCCAGTTATCTAGTTTTATTACATTGGAGTTTGTTAATTTGAATTCAGTACTTTATTTTAGTTCTTTCATTTCCAGTTGTACTTTTCAATTGTTGAATAAAAAGTTTTTAAAATTTCCGTATATTCGAGTTGTGACAAATGTATAGATGTTGTTGTGAATACCTGCATATAGAACAGCTTACTGCCGCCGTCTCACAACGGTGCAGGCTGGGCATGATCCGGTTCGATCCAATAATTTGGGATCGGGTCGTGACATCATGTATTATTCTAAATTCCAGTATTTTATACCCTGACATGATATCCAGTTTTACATATCCTATTTATATTCCAGTCTTGATATTTCATCGTATTTTATTATAATTGTCTCTTATAGAATTTTTCAATTCACATGGAACTGCTGTTAGCTTTTGTACTTGCTCATATCCTGACAGGATAACCTCGTTGATGTTTACAGATGATATAGAGGCTGACTGCTCGACCTTCTATGGGTTTGGTATAGACGGTGAGTACTACATGGACATCCATATGGAGCCGGTGCCCATTAAGGATGCACCGCCTGCTTAGACTTAGACTAGTTAGGCTTTACTGGACTGCGATCCAGCTAGTACTTGAGACTTGTAGTATACTTGTTATATTGGAATCTTGTGTTATGTTTTGAACTCTAAACTTATGTGGGATCTTGCATCTATTCCTGTTATTTTTCTTATATCATATCATTCATATTTCGTGCTATCTTCCTTAGATGTCTTGTGATTGAGTTGTGGCATTATATACCTCCGTACGGAGATGACAGGTACCTTTATATTGTGTCTAGATGTTGTATGTTATAGACTACATATACAGCGTTCTACCGCCGATTCTGCGACGTAGGCTGGACGTACCCACGTGCTCGTGCCCTTACTTAGGGTGCGGGTCGTGACAATAGATCATGACATGTGTCACGCCCCAGAACCAAAATACTGGCAAGTAGGGACGGACAAGGCCAGCTACGTATACCAAAGTACTCCAGTACTCCGAAACAACGTATAAGCTGTATAGATAGGGGTCACTGCTACAAACCAACAGTCAATCCTAGGTCACAATAATCCTAGATATCTCAGTCTCAGACAAGAAGTAAAGTACAAGAATATGATCATCAAGCATATAAGACAGTAAAGCGTCCCAAACTATAATAAATAGATGATCATGAAGCTAGTAATACAAAATGAAGAACTAGCGACTAAGTAATACATGATCAGCTCTAGCTGCAGTCTAGAAATATAACATCATGTCTAAGCCCGTAGGCCAAATGTCAAGTCCAAAACACGAGCTAAAACACGTGCTCGGTGGCTAAACGCCTCAAAAGAATATGTACAGAAAAGAGTGGGTAAGAGAAAGAACACCCACTCAGTCCCCTGGTGCCCGGGTGGTCACCATCGAGAAGAAGGTCCGGAAGATCCTCGGGCTCCTCAACTAGATATGGTCAATGCAAAACCAGGGGTCAGAACCCAATAGCAAGTACACAAAGGAAGTCAAAACTTATGAACTAAACCAGCATGCAATTCATAACATTTCTAAGATAAGCAGTAAACGAGACTAGAATAGTAAATTGGTACCACAGTGTTACGAAAGGAAACTGGAACATGTAAGTAGGATAACAAGTGAATAAATAGAATAAACTGACATTTGAGCATAGGTGAAGCCGAGCATGTAGTAGGAAAATGCATGTAAGGAATGACAGGAAACTAAGTACTACAATAAGGTAAACTAGAGCAAGACTAGACAGACAAGAATAGACTCCATCCATCAATCACGGCCAAAAATGAGTACGGCTTGATACTTTAGCTAACTAGGGTTGCCACAATCCTAATTACTAACACATGCAAGTTTGAGAATCCAAGTCCAGTTACTGCTTGCTACTTCCTGATGATCCAAGCAAAAGAAAAGAAGTATAGCAGACACACTGCAGTAAGATACATGTATCCTAAAGAGGTGCCCCACTCGACGGTGTGCTGGAAGAGTGCTCATCATGACAGATAGCTCCAATCCCAAGTATATATATATATATAAGGGCCAAGATCAAAAGGGCAACAGGTAACCGGAAAAGTCTCCAATGATCTAGATAATCAAGCTAGTGTTTAGTCCTTAACATTTTTTGTTGGATTCTAGGTGTGGCATTCCGCAGAATCCATCTTAGATATGAGACATGCAAGACTGACAAGACAAGCAAGATGTGCACTACAACAAGCCATAACAAGACATGACAATATCAAGACAAGAGTGCGCTACGACGAGCCACTATCAAGGAGCTAGACATATACTAGAATCAAGAGTGCGCCATGACAGGCTACTATCAAGCAAGCTAGGAAAAGACATGTTCAAGAGTGCACCACGACGGGTCACTATAAAGTAAATATTGGATATGACATAGACTGCAAGGTACAATAAATCTGGGAGGACATGGCAATACATAGTGAATATAGAGAACATATGAACATTAGCTAGAGTTAAGTGTATATAGGGTGTACATTCATTCTCTAAGTATACAAGGTCATCTAATCATGTTAAGAATTTATTACAATCAAAAAAGATATCAAAAACGGACAAAAACGGGCAGAAACGGGCAAAAACAGCCTAACCGGATTATCCGGCAGATTTCTGCGGATTTCCGGCGGATTTTCCGTAGTGTCACAGCAAGTTTTGTGGTGCAAGTTCGGATTTTCCGACGGATTTCTGCAGATTTTCGACGGATTTTCCGAACCGTCACAGAAAGTTGATTTTTGAACTCAAAACTTGTTTCGGCCATAAAAACTTCGTTTTAAATCGAAATTCGGATTTTCAAAAGTCAAAATTGCATAGAATTGAATTTCCTACAACATAGAACTATTAGATTTCACAAATTCAAAGATTTTATAGATCAATATCTCAAAATACTCTAAAATAGAGGTTCTCGGAACACCGAAACGAGTCCCGATTGCCACCAAACTCAAATCCATGTATACTAGCTAGGCAAGGACCCCATATATGTATATGTGACCAAGATCCATAATGATAACTCTAGTATCACTCTTGATACCAAGTTTTCTACTAAGTCACTATTGGATTTTAACAGAAAATTAAATCTTGCTTAATTAAATTTTTGGAAACATGTACATATACGAGAATCATCAGGAAAATACATTTAACAAAATGAGTTTTAGAAAATTTTAAGCATTTAACACCAAGGAAAACAAAATGATAATATATTACTATTGTTCAAGAATTTGGCAAGATGTACTTGCCTAGGTTAAGCTCCAAGCCTAATCTTCTACTCCACCACCAAGAGGGGCACGAAACCACACTCTAGGCCTCAAGGCCAAGCTCTTGGCAAGCTCCAAGGGAAGAGAAGGGAAGAAGAAATGAAGAGAGAGTGAAGAGAATGAAAAGAGAGAGGAGAGAGAAAGTGAAGTGGTTTATATATAAGGGGGAAATTAATCTTAGCCGTTAGATCATGATCCATGTGAAAGTCTAGATCAATCATGGCCATTCAAACAAAACCAATTGTCCATTGGATAATAGAGTGCATCTACACTATTCACGAAAATATCTAAACACTATTCACGAAAATATCCGAAATACTATTCATGAAAATATCAGAAACCGAAAATATCTAAAGTGTAGAAAACATGTTCGGGCGGTATGCCGTCTGTATACTCCGGTATACCGGCGGTATGCCGATCAAGGAGAAAATCTATAGTTTTTGGGAAAAATTTAAAACATTCCGGAAACCAAGAAAATACGAAATACGCTGCAAAATACGTATCCGTATATAAATACCGATACTGTGAGACGAGTCTCACAACTCTCCCCTCCTTAGAAAAATTCCGTCCTCGAAATTTCCTAAAGGTAATCAAAAGCAAGCAAGAAATCCAAGAAAATATGCTATCAGGATCAAGATGGGAAACTCATAAACATGAAATCCAACTAGAGTAATGTACAAGAAATGTAGAAGCAATTTAAACATATGTAAACAACAACATCATGTATTCCTACAATCACACAAAAAGGTAGAACATAGATATACGAAATAAGTATACCTCATGAGTCAAACAGATACGGGTAACGAGCTCGGATATCATCCTCGCGCTCCCAAGTCGACTCGCCTGGTGAGTGATGATCCCAGGAAACACGAACTAATCGGATAGTCCGGTTCTTGAGGATCTTCTCCCTCCGGTCCAAAATGGATATGGGCCTCTCCTCATACGATAGGTCGGTACCAACGACCAGCTCGAAATGATCTAGGATATGGCTCGAATCCGGAACATACCGACGTAGCTGAGATACGTGAAACACGTCATGTACCTCGCGCAATGACAGTGGAAGAGCAAGGCGATAAGATACATCCCCTACTCGCTCGAGAATATCGAACGGCCCAATAAATCTAGGGCTAAGCTTTCCCCGTACGCCAAACCTGATGACACTACGGTTAGGCAAAATTCGAAGAAATACGTGATCGCCGACAGAGAACTCAAGATGGCGTCGATGCTGATCTGTCTAATGATGCTGTCGATCCTGAGCTACTCTGAGATGCTCTCTGACCTGCCTGACTACTCCAACTGACTGAGCAATCATCTCTGGACCAAGCATCTGCCTCTCTCCAATGTCATCCCAAGCTAGGGGTGACCTACATCTCCTACCATACAAAGCCTCGAAAGGAGCCATCTGAATGCTCGCCTGGAAGCTATTGTTGTAAGAGAACTCCACCAAATGCAAGTGATCCTCCCAAGAACCACTGAAGTCAAGAATGCATGATCGAAGCATATCCTCCAAGGTCTGAATCGTACGCTCCGACTGACCATCGGTCTGAGGATGGTATGCTGAGCTGAAACTCAAACGGGTACCCAGACTCTGCTGAAGACTCTGCCAGAAATGAGAAGTGAATCTAGAATCCCGATCTGAGACTATGCTAACTGGCACCCCATGCAATCTGACAATCTGCCTCATGTACAAGTCGGCCAACTGCTCTGTAGACTGACCAACTCTGAAAGGTAGGAAGTGGGCAACCTTCGTGAGTCGATCCACTATAACCCAAATGGCATCTCTACCAGTCGGGGTTCTAGGAAGACCAGTCATGAAGTCCATAGTAATGTGATCCCACTTCCACTCCGGAATCGGTAAAGGCTGAAGAAGTCCGGCCGGTCTCTGGTGCTCAGCCTTGACCTGCTGGCAAACTAAGCATCGAGAGACAAACCGAGCTTCTCCCTCTTCATACCATTCCACCAGAAATGCTGACGAATATCTCGGTACATCTTCGTCCCTCCAGGATGAACAGAATACCGAGAACTGTGGGCCTCTGACATAATCACCTATCGAATATCTCCACTCGGCACACAAAGACGACTCCCAAATCGGAGTGTCCCATCCTCATGGATGCACAACTCTGCTCTGCGCCCTGCTACACACTCTGCTCTGAGCTGCTGAAGCTTGGCATCTCGTGACTGAGCTGCTCTGATCCTATCCACAATGGTAGACTGAACCTGCAAGCCTGCCATTATAGCTGCCTCACCAGGTAGCACTACCTCAATGCCCATCTCCTGAAGATCCTCCAGAAGTTGACGCTGCTCCGTCAAAAAATAGACTCCGGGTCTCCTGCTCAAAGCGTCTGCAACGACGTTTGCCTTCCCGGGATGATACTGAAGATCAACATCATAATCCTTCAGTAACTCAAGCCACCTCCTCTGCCGCATGTTCAGATCCCTCTGGGTGAACACATACCTCAAGCTCTTATGGTCAGTAAAAATCTCTACTCGATCACCATACAGATAATGCCTCCAGAGCTTGAGGGCAAACACAACTGCGGCCAACTCAAGATCGTGCATCGGATAGATCTTCTCATGGTCCCGAAGCTGCCGAGACGCATAAGCTATCACTCGACCGTGCTGCATAAGAACACAACCAAGTCCCCGGTCTGACGCATCACAATACACCGTGAACCCACCTGGTCCGGCGGGTAATGTCAGAATAGGAGCTGAAATCAAACTTTGCTTGAGTTTCTCAAAAGAAACCTGACAAGCATCTGACCACTCAAAGCGCACATCCTTACACGTCAGCCGTGTCAAGGGTGCGGAGATCCTAGCAAAGTCTGCCACAAACCGTCTGTAGTAGCCTGCTAATCCCAGAAAGCTGCGTACATCTAAAACTGTACGAGGTACTGGCCAACCCTCGATAGCCTCAACCTTCTTGGGGTCCACCTCAATACCACCTCCGGCAATAATGTGACCCAAGAAAGAGACTCGATCGAGCCAAAAATCGCACTTGCTGAACTTCGCGTAAAGCTGATGGTCCCGAAGAACCTGAAGAACCACACGAAGATGCTGCTCGTGCTCTGCCTCAGTCCGACTATAGACCAAGATATTATCAATAAACACTATCACAAACTGGTCTAAGTAGGGCATGAAGATGCGATTCATGAGATCCATGAAGATCGCTGGCGCATTGGTCACTCCGAAAGGCATAACAAGGAACTCCCAATGGCCATATCGAGATCTAAATGCCGTCTTGGGTATATCCTGCTCTCTGACTCTGATCTGATGGTACCCAGACCGCAAATTGATCTTCAAAAACACAGTCGCTCCACTAAGCTGGTCGAACAAGTCATCTATCCTGGGCAAGGGATACTTGTTCTTCACGGTCACTGCGTTAAGCTGACGATAGTAAATGACCATACGCGATGAACCATCCTTCTTCTTCACAAGAAGGGCTGGAGCTCCCCAAGGTGATCCACTAGGACGAATGAATCCCTTGGTCCTAAGCTCCTCAATAGACTGATACAACACCAACAACTCTGAAGGAGACATCCTGTAGACTCTCGCTGACACTGGCTCTGCTCCCGGAACCAAATTAATATAATACTCAATCTCCCGAACTGGAGGCATACCCGGAAGCTCCTCGGGAAACACATCGGAAAACTCACAAACTACTCTGGACAATTGAACCTCCTCGGCTACTGCCATCCTCATGACCGCTGGTGAAGACTCCACCTCGTCTCTAGAGAATGAGAACTCCTCATTCGGAACACGAAAGATAACCTTGCCAGCATGGCAATCTATCGAAGCGTGTCGAGCACTCAACCAATCCGTACCTAGGACGACATCATAATCGCCCATAGGAAACTCTATCAGCCTAGCGGGAAACTCTCTCCCACATACTATGACTCTATACGAGGCATAGACTCGGTCTACTCCTACTAGACCGTTACCAGTAAGTATATTCATCCTTACAGGTAAAGATTCTGGCTCTACACCAATACGTGTCGCAAATCGTGCAGATATAAACGAATGCGAAGCACCAGAATCAAATAAAGCTGAAGCTGAATGAGAGTGAACAAGAATGGTACCTGCGACCACCTCCCCTGCTGCTAGCGCCTCCTCCATAGAAAGCGTGAAAGCCTGACCCTGAACTCTGGTCGCTGGACCCCTCTGCCTCTGAGCCTGAGCCTGAGCATACTGCTGAGGCCTCTACTGGAACTGCTGAGACTGCGTCGGTAATGGCCTCTGGGCCTGCTGCTGCTGAACCGGCGCTGATGCTCTAAACTGCTGAACTGCTGGCTGGAAGGATGCTGATCCAGCCGAACTCCTCCTAGGACAAGCCCCTATCCTGTGGTCCGATGCTCCACAGGCTAGGCACAAGCCCTGTGCCCTACGACACTCTGATAAGATATGTCCTCCCTTCCCGCAATGGGAACAAGCAACTGAAGAAGACTGCCTCTGCTGCTGAGGACGCGGCTGAGACGACTGCTGAAAGGAAGCCGCCGGAACCGGTCCCCTCGGAGATCCAATCGTCAAGGCTCGGACTGCTGGAGCTGGTGCTGACGACTGGGAAGAAGATCCCCTCTGAATGTGAGGCCTCTTCTGACCTCTGACTCTATCAACGATCCTCTGCGAGGTGTACTCATGCCTCCTCACCGCCCTCATCACTGCATCAAAAGTCTGGAACTCATGCTGCTCAACTGCCAGTATGATCTCCAGATGAAGCCCCTCCTGGAACCTTCTCGCCCGGTCCAACTCGGTCGCCACTAAGGAAGGGGCAAACCGACTGAGCCTGCTAAACTCTGCCGCATAGCCGTCGACGGTCCTACTCATCTGCCGCAAGCCAATGAACCTCTGCTGCAGATCATAACGCGACACCGCATCAAAATAGCGAGTCTGAAACCTCTCGCTAAAATCGGTCCAGGCTACTGGTGCCCTAAGAGACACCTCATGAGCCGCCCACCAGTCGCGGGCCAAATCCAAGAGCTGTAACCTGACAACTGCCACACGCTCCCTAGCCGGAATCCCTGCTGCCTCCAGAATGGCCTCAGTATCCTGAAGCCACGCATCAGACGCAATAGCATCCTCTGTACCATAGAAGTACGGGGGATGAAGACGCCTGAAGCTGCTCGCAGAATTGTAGACCTGAGCACCACCTCTGTCCAAAGCCGTCTGGACAGAATGGGTAAGAACATCACTCTGACGCTGCTGCGATGCCATGAGATCTCTCAGAACATCCACCAGTGCTCGAACAACACCCTCTGGCTGCTCTGGCTGAGCTGGTACTGCTGGCTGAACACGAGGAACTGGCGACTCTGCCCTTCGGTCCACTCTAGACTATGCTCCCGAATGCTGAGGATGCTCCTCCTGAACTGGCGAAACTAAGGGACGCTGATCTGCCATCGGCAAAGCCCGAACAGGCCGATCAAAAGGACCAGGAATAGTGCCCCTGAAAGTTTAAGGACACAAGGATTAGGTCGAGGGAACATGAAAGATCAACGATCAAAGCAGATATCAGGACAAAGATCAGAGGTAAAGAGTAATATCGAGGATATCAATAGAGAAGAATTTATGACTGAGATAACTACCAGCAACCCCCACATATCTGATAAATCAGACCTGCATGGGCCACCACTAAAACCTATGTCATGCCCCAGAACCAGAATACTGGCAAGTAGGGACGGACAAGGCCAGCTACGTATACCAAAGTACTCCAGTACTCCGAAACAACGTATAAGCTGTATAGATGGGGGTCACTGCTACAAACCAACAGTCAATCCTAGGTCACAATAATCCTAGATATCTCAGTCTCAAACAAGAAGTAAAGTACAAGAATATGATCATCAAGCATATAAGACAGTAAAGCGTCCCAAACTATAATATATAGATGATCATGAAGCTAGTAATACAAAATGAAGAACTAGCAAGACTAAGTAATACATGATCAGCACTAGCTGCAGTCTAGAAATATAACATCATGTCTAAGCCCGTAGGCCAAATGTCAAGTCCAAAACACGAGCTAAACACGTGCTCGGTGGCTAAACGCCTCAAAAGAATATGTACAGAAAAGAGTGGGTAAGAGAAAGAACACCCACTCAAGTCCCCTGGTGCTCCGGGTGGTCACCATCGAGAAGAAGGTTCGGAAGATCCTCGGGCTCCTCAACTAGATCTGGTCAATGCAAAACCAGTGGGGTCAGAATCCCAATAGCAAGTACCACAAAGGAAGCCAAACTTATGAACTAAAACCAGCATGCAATTCATAACATTTCTAAGATAAGCAGTAAACGAGACTAGAATAGTAAATTGGTACCACAGTGTTTATGAAAGGAAACTGGAACATGTAAGTAGGATAACAAGTGAATAAATAGAATAAACTGGACATGTGAGCATATGGTGAAGCCGAGCATGTAGTAGGAAAATAGCATGTAAGGAATGACAGAAAACTAAGTACTATAATAAGGTAAACTAGAGCAAGACTAGACTAGACAAGAATAGACTCCATCCATCAATCACGGCCAAAAAATGAGTACGGCTTGATACTTTAGCTAACTAGGGTTGCCACAATCCTAATTACTAACACATGCAAGTTTGAGAAATCCAAGTCCAGTTACCTGCTTGCTACTTCCTGAATGATCCAAGCAAAAGAAAAGAAGTATAGCAGACACACTGCAGTAAGATACATGTGTCCTAAAGAGGTGCCCCACTCGACGGTGTGCTGGAAGAGTGCTTATCATGACAGATAGCTCCAAATCCCAAGTATATATATATATATATATATATATATAGGGCCAAGATCAAAAGGGCAACAGGTAACCGAGAAAGTCTCCAATGATCTAGATAATCAAGCTAGTTGTTTAGTCCTTAACATTTTTCTTGTTGGATTCTAGGTGTGGCATTCTGCAGAATCCATCCTAGACATGAGACATGCAAGACTTGACAAGACAAGCAAGATTGTGCACTACAACAAGCCACAACAAGACATGACAATATCAAGACAAGAGTGTGCTACGACGAGCCACTATCAAGGAGCTAGACATATACTAGAATCAAGAGTGCGCCATGACAGGCTACTATCAAGCAAGCTAGGAAAAGACATGTTCAAGAGTGCACCACGACGAGTCACTATAAAGTAAATATTGGATATGACATAGACTGTCAGGTACAATAAATCTGGGAGGACATGGCAGTACATAGTGAGTATAGAGAACATATGAACATTAGCTAGAGTCAAGTGTATATAGGGTGTACATTCATTCTCTAAGTATACAAGGTCATCTAATCATGTTAAGAATTTATTACAATCAAAGAAAATATCAAAAACGGACAAAAATGGGCAGAAACGGGCAAAAACAGCCTAACCGGATTATCCGACGGATTTCTGCGGATTTTCGGCAGATTTTCCGTAGTGTCACAGCAAGTTTTGTGGTGCAAGTTCGGATTTTTTGACGGATTTCCGCGGATTTCCAACGGATTTTTCGAACCGTCACAGAAAGTTGATTTTTGAACTCAAAACTTGTTTCGGCCATAAAAACTTCGTTTTAAATCGAAATTCGGATTTTCAAAAGTCAAAATTGCATAGAATTGAATTTCCTACAACATGGAACTATTAGATTTCACAAATTCAAAGATTTGATAGATCAATATCTCAAAATACTCCAAAATAGAGGTTCTCGGAACATCGAAACGAGTCCCGATTGCCACCAAACTCAAATCCATGTATACTAGCTAGGCAAGGACCCCATATATGTATATGTGACCAAGATCCATGATGATAACTCTAGTATCACTCTTGATACCAAGTTTTCTACTAAGTCACTATTGGATTTTAACAGAAAATCAAATCTTGCTTAATTGAATTTTTGGAAACATGCACATATACGAGAATCATCAGGAAAACACATTTAACAAAATGAGTTTTGGAAAATTTTAAGCATTTAATACCAAGGAAAACAAAAATGACAATAGATTACTATTGTTCAAGAATTTGGCAAGATGTACTTGCCTAGGTTAAGCTCCAAGCCTAATATTCTACTCCACCACCAAGAGGGGCACGAAACCACACTCTAGGCCTCAAGGCCAAGCTCTTGACAAGCTCCAAGGGAAGAGAAGGGAAGAAGAAATGAAGAGAGAGTGAAGAGAATGAAAAGAGGGAGGAGAGAGAAAGTGAAGTGGTTTATATATAAGGGGGGAATTAATCTTAGCCGTTGGATCATGATCCATGTGAAAGTCTAGATCAATCATGGCCATTCAAACAAAACCAATTGTCCATTGGATAATAGAGTGCATCTACACTATTCACGAAAATATCTAAACACTATTCACGAAAATATCCGAAACACTATTCATGAAAATATCAGAAACCAAAAATATCTAAAGTGTAGAAAACATGTTCGGGCGGTATGCCGTCTGTATACTCCGGTATACCGGCGGTATGCCGATCAAGGAGAAAATCTATAGTTTTTGGAAAAAATTTAAAACATTCCGGAAACCAAGAAAATACGAAATATGCTGTAAAATACGTATCCGTATATAAATACCGATACTGTGAGACGAGTCTCACAACTCTCCCCTCCTTAGAAAAATTCCGTCCTCGGAATTTCCTAAAGGGAATCAAAAGCAAGCAAGAAATCCAAGAAAACATGCTATCAGGATCAAGATGGAAAACTCATAAACATGAAATCCAACTAGAGTAATGTACAAGAAATATAGAAGCAATTTAAACATACATAAACAACAACATCATGTATTCCTACAATCACACAAAAAGGTAGAACATAGATATACGAAATAAGTATACCTCACGAGTCAAACAGATACGGGTAACGAGCTCGGATATCATCCTCGCGCTCCCAAGTCGACTCGCCCGGTGAGTGATGATCCCAGAAAACACGAACAAATCGGATAGTCTGGTTCTTGAGAATCTTCTCCCTCCGGTCCAAAATGGATATGGGCCTCTCCTCATACGATAGGTCGGTACCAACGACCAGCTCGGAATGATCTAGGATATGGCTCGGATCCGGAACATACCGACGTAGCTGAGATACGTGAAACACGTCATGTACCTCGCACAATGACAGTGGAAGAGCAAGGCGATAAGATACATCCCCTACTCGCTCGAGAACATCGAACGGCCTAATAAATCTAGGGCTAAGCTTTTCCCGTACGCCAAACCTGATGACACTACGGGTAGGCGAAATCTGAAGAAATACGTGATCGCCGACAGAGAACTCAAGATGGCGTCGATGCTGATATGCCCAATGACGCTGTCGATCCTGAGCTACTCTGAGATGCTCTCTGACCTGCCTGACTACTCCAACTGACTGAACAATCATCTCTGGACCAAGCATCTGTCTCTCTCCAATGTCATCCCAAGCTAGGGGTGACCTACATCTCCTACCATACAAAGCCTCGAAAGGAGCCATCTGAATGCTCACCTGGAAGCTATTGTTGTAAGAGAACTCCACCAAATGCAAGTGATCCTCCCAAGAACCACTGAAGTCAAGAATGCATGATCGAAGCATATCCTCCAAGGTCTGAATCGTACGCTCCGACTGACCATCGGTCTGAGGATGGTATGCTGAGCTGAAACTCAAACGGGTACCCAGACTCTGCTGAAGACTCTGCCAGAAATGAGAAGTGAATCTGGAATCCCGATCTGAGACTGTGCTAACTGGCACCCCATGCAATCTGACAATCTGCCTCATGTACAAGTCGGCCAACTGCTCTGTAGACTGACCAACTCTGAAAGGTAAGAAGTGGGAACAGTAACACAAGTTGGGTTTTTTTTCCTTTTTTTTTGTTTCCTTTTCATTTCATTTCTTAAAAAACACTATGTAACTAAATAATAAATCTAAAGAATATTTTTAAAAAAATCTAAATATATGTTTGCCTCATATAGTATATATATATATATTACTCATATATATTTCTACTCAATGCTCAACTATTAGTTAAAAATATAATACATAAATATACATATCTATTCTTTAAAATAAATTCCAACATTTTAAACAATAGACTTCTAAAATACTAAAATACATATATATTCGATATATGTGTATAAATCCACACAACCTATATGTATTCCTGTCGGTTTAAATAAACAATAATCTCATAATAAAAAATAATATATATATATATATATATATATATATATATATATATATATATATATATATATATATAGCCTAATGTTTGAATATTATGAATACGCTCATATATACACAAGTACATATAGCCTAAAAATTCTGAAAATCTAAAAAGACTTTTTTAAGAAAATGTTATCATATAGCCTAAAATAAAATATCATTTAATGACAATAACATATTTAATATATATACATAACACCTATTTATAAAATTGCCTACTAAATTATTAAATAAAATACTATTATAAATTTATACAGTACATATCTATACGGACGTCTTTGTATACATAACATTTCTACATGGGTTTGGGTTTGGTTCGGGTCAAGTCCGAGCTAAATTGGTTCAATCGAGTCTCTTAAAAGTCAAAATTCCTAATAATTAAATCGTCTATAGAGGTTAAGTCGCAACCTTGACTGGTTTTTGTAGTTGGTACAATGTTATGGCTAGGCCTCCCCTAGCATGACTAATACACTAGTCAAAGCACACGACTACACTCTCTGTGCCATAATTCCTAGTCTATATGTTTTTCAAAATTAACCATGACTATGGCCATATATATATATATATATATATATATATATATATATATATATATATATATAGGCTATTATAAATATAATCATATATATACAAAATTATATTTAAATCTATTTGGTTGTGTAACATCCCAAAATAAATTCAAAATAATTCTATTAAGTCATAGCAACCTAATATAGCTCTACCAAGTGGGGTTGGCTAGGTTAGTGTCCAAATATATTTTCTAGTCGAATCGAACTCGAAGAGTCAACCAATGAGTCTCTTGTGCCATTCGCAAATAAATAGCACATAAGAACTCGATCGAGTGGCACACCCTTGACATATGTGTCGTAGTCTCAAATGGGTTAAAACTATATATTGGGTCAAATGGTTTTGATCTATGTCGAGTCTCGAACACAAGTTGGAAGTTAGGTTTTGAATTACGGTAAATAGTCAAATGGTCTAAATTGACTCGAAGTTGTGTGAAGTCAAAAGAATGTTAGGAGACAAGTTTGGATGGGACATGATATATCAAGTTGGAGGTGGACTTGCCTACTTCAAAACTCATGAAAGATATTTCGAAGGATTGGTACTTCTTGTGCTCCAAAAATCAAAGCTATGTAAAAGTACATCTATAGCCATAATTAAAATATAAAATCTATTTAATAACGAAAAAATTCCAAAAATCAGGGTGCTTACATAAACCCTAATACTTTACAATTTTTGGCAATTGTAATCGACTAAGTCGACTTTAGGACTATCACAATTTTTGGCAGTTCTAAATACTTCTATGACTACTATAAATTTGGGCAGCCCTAGAATGGTCTATAAATCCATTTTAAAATAAATAAAATATCTACTCAGTTTAAAAATAAATAAATTATCCACTCAGTTTAAGAAAACTCAAAATTCTAAATCTACCTTATAGATAAGTCTTTTAATTTTGCTCATTTTAAAATAAACCTTCATATATATAGGGTCTATAAATCCATTTTAGGTATAAATCTATTTTAGATATAAGTCTTTCAATTTTGTTCATTTCAATGTTTTTAAATCTAGAAAATTTTTAATTCAAAATTTTAAATCTATTTAAATTTAATTTAAAAAAACTCAAAAATTTAAATATATTTCAGGACTGCCACAATTTCTGACAATCTCCAATACTTATAGGACTGCCAGAAATTGTCGCAGTCCTAAAATGCACTTGCTGTACATTAGGACTACCATAATTTCTGGCAGTCCTTATACTTATAGGACTGCAAAAAATTATGATAGTCCTGGAATGCACTTGTTGTACATCAGGACTACCATAATTTCTGACAGTCCTTATACTTCTAGGACTGCCAGAAATTATAGCAGTCCTGGAATACACTTGTTGTACATCAGGACTGGCACAATTTTTGGCAGTCCTATCAGTATTTAGGACTGTTAGAAACTATGACAGTTCTAAAGTCGACTTGGCCGAATGTTGTTAGGGCTTACTTCGATCATGAAAATTGTTAGAAATAATTGAAATAAATATTACATTGTATGTTTTCCATCATGATAATGTATACTTGGGTTTTGGAAATAAACATTACAAGAAGAATATGAAAGGAAAACTAGGATTTTGGAAAAGAAAGAGTCTTTGGCTGCCATCAAAATTAAGAATGGGAGCCTGGGGAAGGGGTTAAGATGAAGAAGAAGATGTAGCTTGTGTAACGCCCCAGTCCCAAAATACATAGGACTAGGATACGTATACATGCCAGCTACGCATCGAGGGGACTCCAGCCCAGCTCGAATACGTATAAGCTGTATGGACTATGGCATTAGGTCTAATAATGGCAAGTCAAAACTAATCTCAATCCACAATAAATAATAAAATATCAAGAATGAACAATATGGTTCGTGGTCTGCAGTCCACTAGCATACATGTCCGAATAGACTCAAAAGAAAATATGAGTCTATTAAACTAGGCTAATAAGCAGAATATATCAAGATAAGAATATACAGCACGAGAGAATAATAAAGTAAAAAACTACGTGCACGTAAAACTAGAAAGTAACCATAACATGAAACAAGAGGAATATGTAACAAAGCAAGAAGGAATGGAAATAGAAAATCATGTAAGTACTATAAAGTTTGGCAAGGTGTACTTGCCTGGGTCGTGAGCACTGTGGTGACGAAGATCAGACAGGAAAGTAGGTGGAACAACGGCTGCCGAGGAACAAAGGTCCAAACAAACGTCTCCGGATGCTGAAAATAGTCTATTATCTAATTATAATTAATATTGTACCTATTAGATTTATTTAATTAGGATATGGTATAGATCTTCGTATCAGCTTTCCGAAAACTAAACGGATTGTTTCGTGCCCGGAATCTCCAGAAATCGCAGAAATATCGAAACATGTTTATTTTTTGGGAATCTAATACTCAAACAGTTTTACAGAAATCTACAGAATGAATTTTGTCTATTAAAATATGTTTTTGAAAATCTTACCTCGATACGCTTCCAAAAAAAACACTGGGACACGTTTCGAGCCCCGAGCTAGGAGATATGGCCCTTCTAAGTTGCTTTATCGGGTAAAAAATGTGGCTGACTTTTCTAGCGAATTTGGAGAATATTTTTGGACGAAAAAGAGAAGGTGTGCATGATTTTTAATATAAGAATTATGAGATACTTATATATATATATATATATATATATATATATATATATATATATATATATATATATATATATAATTAAGATAGATATGTATTATTTAATTTAAGTATGATTAGATTGGACATGTTAGAATAAGATAATCTGGATAGTAGTAGGATTACCAATAAGGCTAAATTTGGAATATAATTTGTTTAAATATTATAATCAATGGTCATTATTAAAGGAGGCTTAATTTAGAATCTATGTGCTGCTATTAGATAAGAAACATATAATTTTTAAATATTAAATTTAGATTTAATTAAAATACAAAGAAGATTTGCATGGAGGGTTTCCTAATTAAGAATTATTGTATTATTCAATCCTTTTGATTGATTGGTTGAGATTTTATATATAAAATTCGATTTAGTGTCTAGGCATATATGGTTTCCTTATTTGGAAAGATTGCATTTTTGAACTATCTAATTATATATTCAGATTTTATGAGATATTATTCTATTGTTTAAATTAAAATAAGTTGTTTTAAACTATAAGGATTCTTTAGGTTCACTTGGTTTGAGCTTAGTCGATTCGTGATTGGGTTCGGGTCCAGTTCGATTATTTTAGCACAATCGAGTCTCTTAAAAAGTCAATAACCTAATTAATAAATAATTAAATCTTCCTATAGGGGTTAAGTCGTAACTTTGACTGGTTTTCCTAGTTAGAACACCGATATGGCTAAGTCTTCCTTACCATGGCTAATACACTAGTCAAAGAACACCACTACACTATCCGTGCCAAAATTTCTAGCTGATATGCATCTTAGAACTTAACCATAACTAAGGCCATATATATAATATTAGACTATTATAAATATAATCATATACACAAAATTGTATACAAATCTATTTGGATGTATAACATCCCAAAATAAATATCAAAATAATTATACTAAGCCATGGCAACCTATCATGGCTCTATAAATGGTTGGGTTGGCTAGGTTAGGGTCCAAATATATTTTCTAGTCAAGTCGAACTCGAAAAGTCAACTAATGAGTCTCTTGTGCCATTCGCAATTAAATAGTACATAGAAACTCGATTGAGTGGCACACCCTTAGCATGTGCATCGTAGGCTCAAAATGGGTCAAAACCATATATTGGGTCAAATGATTTTGATCTATATCGAGTTTCGAACTCACATGGGAAGTTAGGTCTGGAATTATGGTAAATAATCTAATTGCCTAAATTGACCCAAAGTTGTACGAAGTCAAAAGAATGCTAGAGGACAAGTTTGGATGGGACATAATATATCAAGTTGAAGGTCATCCTGTCTACTACAAAACTCATGAAGGACGTTTCAAGAAATGGACATGTCTTGAGCTCCAAGAACCAAAGACACGAAAAAGTACATATATCATCATATTTAAATATACAATATAACGTAATAATTAGAAATACTATAAAATAATAAAAAAATAATTCCCAAAAATTAGGGTCCTTACAGCTTGGGGAGGGAGGAAATGGTGGAGAAGAAGAAGAAGAATGTGAGAGGGAAACTAGGGTTTTGGAATAGAGAGAGTGAAATGTTGAAATGAAACTCAAAATTAGGGTTTGGGGGGTGTTGGGTTGGGACAACCCAATGAGAAAAAAATGAGCTGTCCTGAGTAATTTTTCCTCAAACTAAGGCTAGCCCTGAGTAAAATATGATGTGCCCTTATAAATAGCCTTTGAAAATATTGAGGTTAAAAGTAAAAAATTCTAAAATTTGACATTTAGATGGTTGTTGAAGTGAGTTGGAAAGTATAATTTTTTGTAGTTCCTTTGTTTGGATGTTGTAATGAAGTGAAATGGGTATATGATATGGTGACTATGTTTAGAATTTGGTGAGATTACCCCCAACAATTGTTTTTCATTGATTTTTTATATTAAAATTTTCCTCTTTGATTTTTTATTATAAATTTGACTAAAAAATTACATTTTGGGGGTTATTTTTTGAATTTTTTATTTTTTATTAAAAACTCCACTCTCTCTTCATCACCAGGATTGATTTTTTTTGTAGACTCCACTCTCTCTCTCCTTTGTTTGGAAGAATTTTTTTACTCTCATCCTTCCCCCTATCCATCCCGACCCTCCTCTCATTCTGTACCGCCATCTGCACTCTCCTCATCTCCATCCTCCTCAACCCCACTTTAGTCTCCTTTGCCTCTGTCGAGCCCGATCTTCGTCGTGAGGTCGACACCCTCCTCGATGGCAACCTCCCTTCTGCCCGATCTTTGTCGTCGTGTCGCCGAAACCCATCCTTCCCCTCCCCCTTCTCCTTTCCTACGACTCCTACACCATTGTCGGCAATAGTGGCACGCTCAACTTCGATCACGGCGCCCTCATGCCATAACCTTGGTCGGCCAAAATCGATCGAGCGCAGCGCTAGTCGAGAGAAGCTCGACTGGCCACCGACGACTCGCAGGTGACAGTAGGAAATGATACACTTCAGAAGGAAAAAAATTTGCTCTTCTAGAACCAAGGAATACCCACTTAAGAAAAAACTTTTTTTCCCACTTCGGCACAAATCTATTCCAAAAATAGAGTTTTCAAAATAAAGAAAATGAGCCGACATTGAATATTGTTCTTGTCACTTCAAACCCTTTTCATCTTCTTCTTCCGCTGAACCAAACGGTGGAAGTGGAGAAAAAAAACCCTCCAAAATCTCCAAATCGTTGAACCAAACAACCCTTTAGAGGAAAGAAAACAAAAATAAAGAATATAACTTTTCTCTTTCTCTCCACAATGTTATAATGCCATTGACAGTACCATATCACGGACGTAGGGTGTGTTTGGTACGACGTAAAAGTGGAATAAAGGAAAATAGATGAGGGAAAAGGAAAAGGAAGGATACATTTTCTATTGTTTGGTATAGAAGAAAAAGTTGATGGAAGAAAAAGTGGAGAAATTAGTTTTTCCTTCTAACCTAAGAAAATCAATTCGTCCAAATGGGGAGACAAAGTGGAAGAAAAAGTGGATGCTCATCTTAATTTATAATTATACCATATAAGAATTATATTATTTTAGAACAGTTTAATAAAGTCAAATGGTAATAAATATCGTTGGTTGGGGATATAATTGGTAAAGTTTGTACTTTTATTTTCATTCTTCCATTTTTCTTTCCATACCAAAAAAAGGAAAGTGTAGTACTTCCATTTTTCTTCCATCTTACCAAACATAAAGAAAGGAAAGTCTTTCATTTCCATCCGGATGGAAAGTGTATCTTTTTGGTTTTTCCTTTCTTCCTACCAAACACAGCCTTAGTATTTGTCCCTGCACTTCGATCCGCACAATTCACAAGCTTCCTTCTCAAAGATCCATGCAAGCATTCCCCGAACGAACTTAGCCATTGATAAGAAGAGAAGAGAATAGTAGAGCAAGAGTAGAATTTGAAAGACTTTACTGTCATGACCCGCTCCCGAATAATCAGATCATACGCCCAGCCTACGTTGTAGACACAACGTAGTAAGCTATATATAAACCCATAAAACATCAAGTAAATAATATCAATCACACTCATCACAGCTTCTAGAACTCGTGCCCAGAACACAAATCACCACGACCATCACAAATATCACTATGCTTTGTTGTACATCTTTACAATAGATGTCTGAAAATAAATCCGATAAAAGTAAGGCAACCCTAAGCAATTATTAATACAATCATCCAGCTACATCAATAGGTACTACATCGTCATCAAGACAAAAATGTAAATATATACAAAGTATTTCTATATCCAAATCCAAGTCTCTCCTGAACATCATCTACTCCGACATCTGTTATCCCCTACAGTGACCCATAGTAGCTAGGGTAGAAGTCCTCATCAGCCTCACCTGTAACGTATCTATCAGAAAAGAAGCAAAGTACAAAGCCAAGAAATACTATACAAAGTAATATGAAATGCACAAGTAAATGATATGGACTAACCTGAAATATGAAACAATAGTACAAGAACTGAAACAGTGAACAAGACAATCAATGCAATAGTAAATTTGAAATATTAATCTAATGTGTGATCGATTGGAAACCACAATATCATAATAAGGTGCGGCTTAATCTTACGTGAGGTGTACAATTAGGCTATCCACAATAACCTAGCTAAGGGGGGTGTGGTCACACACTAGACAATCTTTCCCCAATCCTGACAAGATAATCAATGAGACACAATACAATCAATGAGGCACAATACAATCGTGTCAATCTTGTGTCCAACATGATAACAAGAAACAAGACAGAAATACAAAGTAAAGATTTCAAGTCGATGTACTTGCCTGGATTGTCGTAGGTGTCAAGTCCAATGTCTAGAAAAATCTGTGCCAAAAGATACAACATTTCTTAGAAAATATTTCTAGAATTTATCTTATTGAAATTCTATTAATAATCTATTGCTAAACTCCAATGCATCCCTAAATCACTTAGCCCATATGTTTCTATTTATTACTCTAACTCTACTAAATACTATCAACCTAACTTATTATCAATATTTAACCTTAGTAACCTATTTATCTAACTAATCCAAATTAGCTTCTCACAACTATTTCCTGGCCCAACCAACAGTCTAACATCCTTCATTTATGAAATAAATCCCAAACCAAGGTCCATAATTTAGCCCTCTCAACCTAAAACTCAATGTCAGCTATACTACTAATATGATTCCTTCTCATGGCCCAGTCTTCAACCACTAACACTAGATCTGAATTTAATTTATTAAATATGTCTAGCCTACAAGTCAGCCCATAGGCTCAGATTTATCTAATCAATGAAGAACCTGTTTATTCACTAAAGGAAAGCCAACGGTTTATACCTAGTAGTGAGCCCAAGACAAAATTTTAATATAACAATTTACTTGCTGAGTTTTTAGAAATCCTACAACGTTCCTCCCGCCATTAGTGCCCAGTTTGAATGCTATACCATTTACACATGAATACATTTCCCTTGTCTTGTCTGTACAATCTATGAACTCCACGTGCCTACACGATACCACATCTGACACCTATGAATCTGACTTAAATCCGACACACACAAGTCTGTTCACATGGCACTCATCCAGACACCTAGTTCGGTGTCCACGCCTGTGTCCAACCCCAGAACTGACACGATCAATGTGTCGCGCATAACTCCGTTGGACCCATCACTTAATATTTTGTCTAGAATATTATCACATAAAGAGTTAGGAAGAACCCATACCTGTCTTGAGAGCCGACCCGATTATTTGGTATCCGATCTGGACACAATGTGTCAAAATTGTTCCTCTAAAGCAATCTGTCGAACACCTGATGTGCAGAGTTAACATAGATACTTTCGGAGTTCCATTTGTCACGACCTGCACCCAAATGTTTGGGCACGAGTGCGTAGAATCACGCCCGGCCTACGTCGTAGAGTCGGCGGTAGTAAGCTGTCAAATCTATGTGTATCCAAACCAATCCAATAATGCAACATAATTATGATAACATAATATAAACTCAACCACAAGTACTAGCATGAACATATGAAATGGAAATATAAATCCACAGAGGATAGTTAAGTACAGTTATCCTCAATTTATTACAACTCAGCAAATGTTCTGGAAATGGAAATCTGAAATGACATAAAGTAAGTCTAAACTAAGCTATGCATCCTCCAGTGGCTCATCGACAAAATCGTCTCCTGCATCCTCGGCTAAACCATGATCTGTCTCAGGAGCATCGTAATAAGTAGTACACCAGTTTTTTAAGTCATCTTCTAAAAATGTTGTTATCTAGTCAGGATTGGAGCAAGTACGATACGTGATCTACTATTCATAACATGATAGAAACTACAAGACATGTAATAGAGTAGAGAACAAAGCTAAAATAACGATAATCATGATCTGACGAATAAATTAAACTGAAATAAGACTAAATCATGGCAGGATATCAAAGTGAGTGACATAGACAATATGAAGTGCATAAATCATCACTACACTAGGTGCATATGAAATACCACATTTTATATGTGATCGGCTGAGGGATCTACATGGTCAGGCTCAATCATACATGTAGTGTATGATTAGCTAGCAGGCACGGAATCACAGAATTACGAAATGTACAGGGTTTTGATCACATATATACTAAGGTATTTCACTAATAATCATGGATTTAAATCATAAAGTGAACAAGGTAAACACGGAAGCAGGGAAAATACGAAAATCATGATATAGAATCCATAATACTAATCTCGTGTAAGAGTCATGTAGATAATCATGTATGTACATCTAAAAGCATGAAATATGGTAACTATCAAGAAATTAAAGTGATCATCGTAGGTACTTGCCTCGGATATCTGAAGTCAACGTGTGCGACACAATCGTGTCGACACAGAAATTATCATAATCTATAGTCCTAATAAGTCCCAAATAGGTCGCAGATTGTCATGCCCCAATTTGGAGAATCGTTCATCCTCGCTTTGATTCATGCCGAATCGTTCGTCCTCGCTAGGACGTAATGTCGTACAAGTCTGGTATTGTACTTGTACAAGGCAAAGACGGTACATAATTGATTATCTTCAAATAGGAACATATTACAGCAGCACAAACAGACAAATTAAAGATAATGAGGACATACCTTCCTTATCGGATAGAGACACTTTATTGATTTATAGCAGTGGAGATATGCAGATAACTTGAAGTCATAAGAGACACTACAAGAAAAATAACTTTTGGGGATGGTTTTTTCCCATCACTAAAGGGTTTAGTTGACGGTTTCCCTTCTGTCAGCTAGGCCAGTGTCAGCAAAAGTCCCCACTTTAGTTGACGGTTGCTGAATGACTTTAGTTGACGAGTTTTAGCCGTCAACTAAATCCAGTTTTAGACCCAGTTCACCATCAATATTGGTGCATACTTTTTCTGATGCTGGCCTAGCTGACAGTTAATAACCGTCAACATGGATTCTCTTTTTGTTGACGTTTCTTAGCCGTCAAGAGACCCTGTTTATCAATTCCATTTACGTTCCCGACGTTACGAGATCTACGCATAATATCAAATCCAGAAATGCATAATATAAATTCTAGAATCTCTCACAAACATCAAATAATTTACAAGTATATTTTATATTAATAAAACAAATATGTTCTTATATTCAACCAGTTTTTTTGTTCAGTAACCAACAAAAAGATAAACTTTGTTCACAGTTCACACTTGTACATGATACACCAACCCCAATTCATATTGACTAATTCCACAATAGAACAAAATACCTTTAATGGAAGCCCGCAGCTTCACAAACCATATCGCAATCGAAGCCCGCAACTTCACAAACCATCATTCATCGAGAATCCATGTAGCCAATTAAAAACACATTGTTAGTATTAGACTGGTATCAATAAATAGGGATTGAACAAAGAAATATTTGATACAAGATCATCAACAAGGACTAATACAACAAGTAGATGATGCAATAATGTATAAGATAGAAATATATAAACATGGACTGCTACTAAGGTTTAAACCAAACCCGAGCCCCTCCTATTTGTGATACTAAAACAAAATCAAGTATCAAGGCTCTCAAACTGATACAGTGTCTGAGCACAAATAAAACTAAAGACTGAACTATGAATGACTGACTGAAACAAAAGTAATTTAGGACTGAAATAATTAGCAAACAGTGTCATGACCCGCACCCAGTGTAGGGGCACGAGAAGTGGGTACGTCCAACCTACGCCGTAGTATCGGCGGTAGAACGCTGTTCTAGGTCACTATCTAATCAACAACTCACACAATTATATAATATACCTGTCACAACCTCAATCCTGAATGGAGGACAAGTATAAGATACGATAATACTCAATCACAATCTAAGCACGATAAGATAATACAGGAGTCTAACAACTATATAAACTCAAACAACAACTTAAATAAACTTCCCAAATAACAACATCTCAATAATCTCAAGACACCACTTATTGCAAAATAAGTTCTAAAAGAGAAACTAAACCATAAACTAGTAATCTACTCCAAGCTCTACTGGTCCTCTAGGCTAGCTGTGAATCTCTAGGTTACCTGTAATATTTTCAACAGGTCCAGTCAGGACAGGAACGAGCACAACTCATCTAGAATCCCAAGTAAATGACAGAGAACTATAAAGCAGTTATAGACAGTTGTATTGATGAATATGGCAGCTTATATGAGTAATGATGTAGAGAAACAGTTAAGGTACAAGGAAAGTAAGGTAACTAAATAAGAGAAGAAGCATGGCAATGAAGACTGTAAAATAAGATCTAGCTGAACTAGAGTAACATGATAAGTCCAGACAGTACAATATAAGTCGAGTGTAATCCCAATGTGAGTTTAATACAAGATGAGTCGAATGTGATTCCAGTACAGTATGAGTCGAATGTGATTCTAATCATTGTTCAAATAAGGTGATTCGAATAAGGTGGTGCGAATAATAGTTCACATGATGTTCTAATGATGATTCGAATCAATCCTCCAAGTGTGTTTTAAAATACTGTAGACATGTAAACGGCTAAGGGTAATACGGCACACCGCACACCTGGCCAAGTGTGGGATAGCTATTGTTCGAATATCATTTACAAAGGGATAGTTCGAATAGTAGGAATGTTTACATGTTTAATCAGTATTTCCTCGCCCATTCTAATACAAATGAATCCATAATCCAACACATAAAACGAATACAAGTCTAATCAGCACATGAAGATGCTAATAAGTGGTTCGAATGGTGATTCGAATAATAGAGACAAGACGAGTAAAGTATGTGTGTCGTATACATGAATTCAGTAATAACAATACGTGTTTGTAACAAGATTCAAATAGAACTAACTAGAACTGAAGTACAATAATTGGCAAGTAAATGAAAGAACTATCAGAGAATGTACTCGCCTGATACCCTGAACAACTGATATAAAAAGATGGCTAACTGGAGTCACAGAGTCCTAGTTAGAGTAACAAAGGTTATAAAGAGTTCAATTTATATGGTAATTGAAATTATAATGCAATCTACATGAGTCTAAGTCAATCTAGGTCAAAGTCAACTCTTGATCAACTCTGGTCAACTATAAAGTCAAACTAGGTCAACTCTAGTCAACTGTGGTCAAACTAGCTAGGGTTGGGTCAATAATGGTCAACTAGTCTAGGTTAGTCAATTCTAGGTCTAAACAAACTAAGTATATGCAAATCAAGTATCCAAGCTAGCTACTAACTCATAGCCTAAGTTACTTGCTAAACCAAGCACAAAACTAAGCCATAAGCTAACAAGGCACACAAACTTAGTCATATAATGTACATATATTATTCACATTCACATATTCATATACATAGATATATATAGAAAAGCTATATATATAGGCACATACATATATATACATAGAGAGAGAGAAGGAGAGGTAAAAGAGTAAGTGAGTGTGTGTGTGTGAAAGGATATGTGTTAATGTTCTCAGATTTAGTGATGGATAGGTGTATGTGACATGGGATACATGGTGTCAAAGGGTGTATGAATGCATGTGTGTAAAAGGTTATAGGTTAACTCAGTTTATAAAAATGCATACATACATACTTATATTGCATACATGTATACATACATATCATGTATACATACATACATTGCATACATGCCTACATACATATCATATATGCATACTTATATTCATTCATGCACCTATACATACATACATAGATGCATACATACATATTTGAATATATTATATACCTGCATACATTATATTCATATATGCATACTCTACATTATATTACATTCATTCCTGCATACATGCATACATATATTATATGCATACAAACTCATATATTTAACTCAAAATATATGTGAATACATACATTACATTACCTTAACACACACACACACACACACACACACACACACACACACACACACACACACACATATATATATATATATCATTCATTCATATCCGATATACATGCATACTTCAGTTCATGCATTATATCCATTCACATATCATTAAGTTGCATGCATATACATATTTTCATTATATACATGTCATTCATGTATATTACATACTTACATGCATCTATAATTATATACATTGTATACAACATGTAAAAATAGAAGAGAAAAAAGGGGAAAAAACTGAAATGGAAAGGGAAGGGAAGGAAAAATGTAAGGAAAAGGAAAAACAGTGGACATATACATGCTTGCATCATATATTCTACATTACCATACATGCTATCATTATATATTGCATTACATTATGTATACATTATGCATTCATATCTATCATTACATGTATACCTTGCATTCGTATCTAGCATTCATTATATACTTTCATGCATACATTGTATATCATTCTTTCATTCATGCATTTATGCATTGCTTACATACATTACATCGATTGTATTCCTACATGCTTGCATTCAACCATATATATACATTAATGTAAAGAAGATACATATCATATATATATCATTTCATTCATCTAACATATTATGCATTACATACTCTACATTCATTTAATATCCATACTACATAGGCTCATAGGTTACACAAAATGCCTATGTCGTATAGTCACTCTTCTACTTAAAACCAATATTATACCAATTGGGTTTTTACTAAATTCAAAGATTAAAGTATGTCGTATTCCTTCGTGTTAGCTTTTCGAAACTGTAAACGGATCGCATTTTCGTGTCCGGAAGCTCCCGGAATTACGAAAACACCGAAACACGTTTGTCTTTCGGACAACTGACACTCAAATAGTTTTACAGAAAGTTCTAGAATGATTTTGGCTTTTTAAAATATATATTTGGAAAGCTAACTTCGATACGGTTCTTTTAAAAAAAAGGGGAGATAAATCAGAGTTCTAAGCTAAAAGTTATGACATTTCTAAGTTGCTTTGGTTAATAAAAACGTAGATGAATATTATGACGAATTTGAGTTATTTTGGACAAAAAAAATACATGTAGGCCAAGATACTTGGATACCAACATAGGTATCCAAATGAAACTCATTCTACCCATCCTAACTAAGATCAATCCACTCTCTAACCATTCTAAAACTGAATTTAAATATCTATTTGAACTATTATCATACATACATACACATGGGGTGTCCTAGTTTGGGATCTATCAAGTAGGACACAAGACACATATCAAAAATCCTCAAGAGAGCTCCAAATGGCCTCAAATTTGAATCTAAATGGGGTACATGCATGGGGGTAGATCCTATAGATTCAAAACTAACTAGTATGCATAAAAAATCAATTTAGAGGGTTGGTTTTACCTATTGGGAGTGGAATCTCAATGATACTCCCAAGGACACGGCTCCGACACGAAGATCTTCCAAAAAGGACACTCCTTCTTGCACTTTGCTCCAAATCTTTGCTAGCACCCTCGCTTGGTAGTATGAGAAGGTTGGATGGAAGTTTTGGTGGAGGGATGTAAGGATTTGGAGATCAAATCAGAGAGGAAAGCTCTCTAATTTGGGGAAGAACACTTTGTGAAAGAAAAGAGGCAAGATGGAATGAAATGAAAGGAAGGGAGGCTAACCTACCTATAGTGGTTGCCATTAGATGAATTAGGTTTAGGTTTTAGATGTAGATGAGTGGCTGGGGCTTGTCCACCCAATTTCAAGTCTTCCAATTGGTTCAATTAGTCCTAAGGCTTTCTTTTTCACAAATATCCTAAGGGATAAATATCCTACCTAGAAATATCTAGATATTGCTAACCTTAGCACTTAGTAGGAATGTTCTAACCATGATTCTAACCTCAAAACTAATCTAGATTAGGTTAAGCTTCTAGGTTAAGGCTTAACTAAAGGATTAGCACAATATTTAATTAATAAAATTTATTTTCATTAAAAGTCAAAAATGACCAAAATACCCTTAGGCTAAAAAGTTGTAATTAGTCATCCTAATCACATGACTAGACTCCCTTGGTCATGGTTAGTCTCTATGCTTAGCAAAACTAGGGTTTAACTAGTTAACCATCCAAATCATAATTCAATATTTTAAATAGTTTTAAATTGATTAAAAATCACCAAAAATCATAATATGATTTAAATATCTATATTAAATGATTATAATTAAAAAAGTTTAAAATTACCCTTATTTCTGAAAAGTGGGTGTTATAAACAAGAACTAAAACCAACATCCCAAGGACTGATATTAAATGTCCACTTACTGAAACATCCCCCTCTCATTTACCCAGTAAACTGAACTGTTACTAAGAATGAGAAGTAGGAACTGAACTATATATAATTTAGGGACTGAACAATAACTGATACAAGAAATTAGTAGAGCCCCTACTCCCACCCCCTTCACTGTAACTTGATTTACATGAAGTTAAAGGGCTGAACTAAAAAAAGGACTGTAAAAATCAACAAGGACTGATACAGTTCAGTATACTGACTGAAGCTAAACCCATGATGACTGATACCATTGGTAATTCCCTCCTTCACACATTAGTTAACAGTAAACAAAATCATGGACTGATACCATGATGACTGATACCCATGATGACTGCTAGTATCAAAGTCCATTTGAATTACAAGTCAGAACTTTGATACTCACTGCTGCCAACCAATTGCAAGTGTGATTTACAGAGATACTCTGATACTCACTATATCCACTAGAACTCTGATACTCACTGCTACTCACTACTAGTAGAGAATGATGATATGCAGAGATACTCTAATACTCACTGTGTCCACTAGTTTCAAGCATGTGAGCACTCTGATACTCTAATAAAATCCAAAAATTACCCCTCCTACACACTGTTGCGTGTAGGTACACATGCATGTGAGCACACTCACACATTACACTCAACACATACACATATGTATAGAAAACATCCTCACTCATGAGCACACTACTCACACACACTTGCACAGGAAACACTCTCCATTACATAGTCACACAACATGTATCCTGAACACAAGTATCCTGAACATGAGTATCAGAGCTAATACTAGTAATGCTTAGTAGTGGCTTAGTATCATGAGTATCAATATCAGCAAGTATCTTGAACACAAAATTCATGATAGTAATGATACTTCACTACTAAACAGTATCCTTATATTCAATAATGCATAAATATACAACACATAATGACTGCAAATCCTAAATAAAGTCCAAAAATTACCTTCAGGAATGGCTAGGTCAAGAACGGTGACACGTAATCCATCCACTCAATGCGAACTTCATTAATCTCATCAAGCCCGTACTCATGCTTCTGATTGTACTATTTGTAAACAAGAAAGAAAAAATATAAGTGATCGTAATATATTTTAAACATACATGTATGTTGATTAAGCAGAATATCACCTTAGGATTAAGCAAGCTTGGATCAATTGCGATCTCTTTCATATATCGCATCACATAGTAACCATATTCGATAGCGCCACTTTGTACTGGCACCTATGCATAGAAAAGCAAAGTCCTTACATACTTGTTTATTTTTTATCTATATATTGATGATAGAGAAATATATTGTACCAGAATTGATAACCAATTCAATCTAAAAAATTTAAGTTGGTCTCCACATTGAGCATGATATATCCGAAGCCCACTATGCAAATTAAAGTGGACAACAATATCTGTCATTATTAAAGCATATATCATTTACTATAGTTGTGTGAAGATTTGGGACAAATATATTCATGCATACCTTGTTACAATTTGTTTAAGGTCCTCACTTATGTGACCCTCCAGAGAATCCAAATAGTACGCTCTCATAAGTAGAAAATCAATGACAACCAAGACCCAATGATCTTTGTAATTACACCATATAACACCAAGATATATAAAAATTTAAGTATCAGAGTTAGAGGGTCTATTAGGTAAATGTTCTGCAGTGTGTATCTCAGGTGTACAACAGTGTGTAGAAATCAGAGTTCAGTATGATAGTGTGGCCAGAGTGTGTGTGAGTGTATTCCACGAAAATTCTGAATTCACTTTATAAAAGGAAAAAAAGTAAGAAATGTAATACCTTGGGTTTGTATGGCACGAAAAAGAATCGACTTTATTTTCCATATTTTAGACCGTTACAAATCTCTCTTGCTCTTGCATCCCTTGATGCGAAAATGTCTTTTAACCCAGAAATGGATACTTTTTTTAGATCGATAAATGAAATATTTTCAACAGTGTTTAGGTCCTTTAAACGATAGTACAATGACCTACAGTTTGCAGATAATTTAAGTCAAGTTATTAATGTAATAAGAAAAAAATTTAAGGAGCAAATTATTCTTGTATCTAATGTATAATTGAATGCAGTTTGTTGAGAGATGATGCACATTAACGAAATTGTCAATATCCTCTCGAAGAAGAGCAATAAGTATTGGAGTACCAAACAAGCCAATATCACATGGAACCCGAAGTGTCATTTTTTCGTTGATCAAATTTTGTGCTAGCATAACGAAGAATTCCATTCCAGGTGGATTCTTAAAAGACCTTGTAATTCCTGTACAAGCTCTCATGGGTGACTTGACCTTACTTGATGTCTTTTTTTTCTTGGTGTCTTCACTTTTATTGGTGTCTTCTCCTTCTGGCTATACACAGATTTTTCCATATGTACCATCTCCTTATTACTTTTCAAAGGAGACTGTGCATTTACATCCGTATCAGAAAAGTTGGAAAATGTTAGCACTTAAATTCATAATGCTAGATAAGGGAATGAAATTAGACCTTTCTCATACGACTTAGCCTCCATAATCCATCGGAAGCTGAACTCGGTGCATTGATGGGAAGCATTGGAGGAATTGGGGATCTAGTTACCGGGAAGTTGGAACCAGTATCTGATATTGGTGTACCACAGTTCCCATGTGTCATTAACTTGCTTATCATCTGGTTTTTTCTCTCAATCTTCTCGAGCAACTTTTGTTTCTCCTCCTCCCAACCAATTAGAGCTTTAGGAGTGTGGAAATAAGAGCTTGGGGTGACATATTTATCCATGGCCATAACACGACCACTGTGCTCTGGCTTCTCCATTGCATAACAAAGAGCATCACGATTCACTAGAATAGACAACTCGCCACAAGAAAATTTTTCTTCTTCACTTTATCCTATAAAAATATAGATAGGTTTAGACAGTAGAGTGTGTATATATATAGAGAGATAGCTTAGACAGTTAAAAAGTCATATAGGTAGATAGGCCACTAGTGTCCAGTGGCCTAAGTGTATAAGTGTATGTGCCACCAGTGTCCAGTGGCCTAAGTGTCTAAGTAGATTATCCACCAGTGTCCAAGTGGCCTAAGTGTCTAAGTGTCTAAGTGTCCAATGGCCTAAGTGTCTAAGTGGATTAGCTACCAGTGTCCAGTGTCTAAGTGTATGTGCCACCAGTGTCCAGTGGCCTGCAGTAGTAGATTAGCAAGGCAAGATAAGGAAAAATGAGACTAGATATGTAGCAACAGTGGTAGGTAGGAAGATGTAATGTTGTGTCAGACTAAATATACAGCAACAGTGGATTAGCAAGGCAAGCTAGGGGAAATGAGACTAAAGTTGAGACTTCATTACAATCTTATCCACCATTGCTTGAGTAGCTGGATTATAAACCATCGAAACAAAATCATCCCTATCATGTTCACTGGCATCGGCATCCCCTGTAGACTTTCTTGTAGACTTTCTTTGCTTTTTTCGACCTAGCTTCCAAAAAAGGCAGCGGTCAACTTCCTCCTCAGTATACATTGCATCCTTTTTCTATTTTTATCATAAAAATGAACATAGGTGAGTGTACACATTTGCATTGCATCCATCACTTGTTTTAAAGCGATATATCAGAGTTCAGATTACTTACTATTTCTTCTCTTAAACCCGTATAGCCTTTTCGGCCTAGCCAATGGTTGTATACATGTCTGCCTCTCCTGTTTTGTTGCTATATGCGAAGGTTATGAAAACTCACATCATATAACAAAATTGAACCAAAAAACCCTACTGATTCACAAATTCTAGGACACAAAACACTCATGTGATTAGGACACGACATAGTAGGCAGACACAAAACCCACATTATGATAAAATTGACCTAAAAAACCCTACTGATTCACAACTAGGACACGACACAGTAGCCAGACACATAAACCCTACTCTCAATAAAATCCACAAAAAACTATAGTGTCAAAAAACTCTACTCTCAAAAAATCCACAAAAAAGCCTAACTTCAACTAGCACTACCAAAAAATCAAATTGTAGAGAGAAAATATGGAATATAATTGCAACCTACCGCATAGTGAAGACCGAAGTTGCCGCATAATGAAGTTGCCGCTGAGAATAGGGTTTTCGAGAGGGGATGTAGGCCGCCGAGGAGATTGTGGACGTCGAGGAGAGAGTTTTAAGGAGTGGCGGGGGAGGGATTTCTGAGAGGAAATAGGGTTTTCTGAGAGGAACGGGAGAGAAGAGGGGTTTTTGAGAGTTTTGGGAGAGAGACTTCTAATGTTTTAGAAAGAGATCGGGCCTTTGAGCAGCGGGGATTAAACTTGAAAACAGTCATTAAGCCAAAAAATTGAAAAAATTACGATAATGGCATCTAAAATAGTCGCGGAAATCCCTCTCCACTTTACTTGACAGCTTTAAACTAGCCGTCAACTAAACGTGGTGGATTACGTGACGGTTTCACCAAATCCGTCAACTAAAGTGGTACAATATTGTATAGTTAACACAAAATAGGGGTTTAGTTGATACAAGGCCTTATCCGTCAAGTAAAATAGAATAGTTGACGGGGATTACTAACCGTCAATAAAAAACTGTCAACAAATATCATTTTTCTTGTAGTGAGGTAAAAAATGTATTCTCTTTATTGATAATCAAAGTAGAGTACAAGACTTGTAATTAAATACAAAGCTTATAACACATCTCACTTTACATTGATAGCCAACTTGAATATATTGAATTACACTAGATATGCCAACTTAGCTTACAACTCACTGGTACAACTGATTACACTGTTCCATATATTATGCCCTTTATAAATAGAAGACATCATCTTTTGCAAAGAGAGCTTCTGTATGCCCAACAAATCTTCGATGCCGTGGGACCAATCAAGCCAGTCTCCATGTACAAAACTTCCCAAGCACGAGCACTTAAAAAGAGTACCCACAACGTGGGTCAGTACATCATCTATGTACTGGCGAGCATAACCAGCCCACTCGCCTAAACCGACACTAAGTGGTCATTTGAGCAAGCATTTATTCGAGTGATCTTTCTATTTGAGGCCTAGTATTATTTTACAGTTCATGAGCAGATTGAAAACTTGTAAACAAGATTATGGCATTGTTCATGTGGAAGCAACAGCAAACCAGGGGCAACATGTATTCTCGTATTTCTCTTCTATAGCAATAGTTTAATATGTAAGTCATGATTGAGCATCGTTCATAGTAAGACATCATTCTAGCATACTTGGTATTATCATGTTAAGTATCATTGAGGCAACATTGGCATTAACATCTATAGAAGAATGGAATTTCAGACGCATCCAAGGTCAGAACTCCTATGCGCCCCCAAGCGCTATGCGCCCCAAAAGCAGCATGCACCGAAAGACCAAAGACAGAATGTTGGCACATCAGAATATAGAAAAAAAAAGAGGCATATGAAGATCAGATTTTTATTTCACATGAAAGTCTATTACATGTCAAAACTCTTTGTTAAAATAAAAAGTCTACTGCAAAGAAGCTTTGCCTAAACTACAAACTGGGAACATCACTCTGACGTCTCAGCTAGGCGCATCACTCTGACGTCTCAGAACAGGTGCATAATTCCTCCTCATCTGAGCGAATCACTTCCTCATCAACGTACGAGTACTTCGACTAATGAAATATTTATTGAGTAGAACGTAGGTTGGCAATCAATCCAAACTCGGTGGCTCTTCCAGCATAACGAAAGTCGGGGCACATCGACCCCGATCTTTGGATGCAACAGGCACCTAACGCCATCTCATAGAAGAACACTGCCGACAAGGGGTTCGAACATAAGCTATTGTGCCCATAGCTCTCCCGACGCATCTTAGTCTCTTGAAAGAGTTCGTCGTCAAAATCAAAGCTTCTTTGAACAAAGAGATCCACAATCCGCAGTGCAACATCTTGCCAAGGAGGAGGATCGGTCGAGTTCATCTCAAATGAGAAGTTTGGATGAAAGAATGAGCAAACCCACTACACTGCTATTTATATGCCAGGGCAAATCACACCCATACGCCAGGTGGTAAACTTCTCCAAAGTTAGTACAATGGACTTGTATTAATGGTGATGAACCCGCCACCTTAAATTGTAACCCCTCTTCCCAAAATTTTGAAACTATTTTTTTTGTTTGGATTTAAATGGTGAATTTTTGGAAATTTATAAATATTTAATTAATTATTATTATAGAAGGCCTTAGTCATGGTTAAGTTTTGGAGTGCTAGACGACTAGAAATCTGACATGGATAGTGCAGTTGCGTGTCTTGACTAGTATTTTTGTCACGACCTGCACCCACTTTTTGGATACGAGCATGTGAGCAAGCCAGCTACGCATCAAGCGGACTCCAGCCCGACTCGAATACGTAAACGCTGTCAAGGCTATGGTATACTGCCAAATCATGGCAAACAAATCTATATCTCAATCCACAATAAGAATACGAAACATGAATGAACACTATGGGTCGTGGTTTGCAGCCCACTAGCATACATGTCCGATTAGACTCCAAAAAATAACATGAGTCTATAAACTGAATCAATAAATAGGATATATCATGATAATGAAAGGAAAGCACGAGCTGGATAATAAACATGGTATTAATACTTGAATCTCGCAAGCAATGTCGTAAACATCTGGACCCCACAAGTGTCATAATCATCCGCCATCCAGAGCTGCTAACTAACTCCATGCAATAACTAACCTGAAGAGATCATCGGGTCCTCAGGGGACATAGCAAGATACATAAAAACATGCCTATCTAGCAGTTTATCATACAATAAAGAAAATACAGGAAAATAAACGGAAAAAGACCAATCAACACGAAAACACGACTATACACGACTGGAAGAACCACTACGCATAACCGAACTGCTGGAGGAGAACAAGAGAACATGATGTCACGATGTCAACGGATAACAAAATCGAATACTCAAACTCTCGCCCATAGTATGGACTCGCAGGTTTGAACAACTACTAACCCTCGTCCCTAGTGTGGACTCGTAGGTTAGCATCACCCTTGCCCCTAGTGTGGACTCGCAGGTGTGAACCATATACTACTAACCCTCGTCCCTTGTGTGGACTCGCAGGCTAGCATCACCCTCGCCCCTAGTATGGACTCGTAGGTGTGAACCATATACTACTAACCCTCATCCCTAGTGTGGACTCGCAGGCTAGCATCACCCTCGCCCCTAGTGTGGACTCGCGGGTGTGAACCATATACTACTAACCCTCGTCCCTAGTGTGAACTCGCAGGCTAGCATCATCCACGCCCCTAGTGTGGACTCGCAGGTGTTAACCATATACTACTAACCCTCGTCCCTAGTATGGACTTGCAGGTTAGCTTACGACACAGATAACTACTAACCCTCGCCCCTAATGTGGACTCGCAGGTTAGCTTCAAGATTTTAAGACAAGAAGGTATAGCAGCTCAGTTTATGACTTAGTCATCCTATGACACGATACAACTCACGACACGGTACGAGAGGGAACCAATCCGGTAGAACCACGACATCCAGTCAAACATGATAACGATAAAGAACACGACTAATAAACCAGTAAACACTGTCTAAAGTAAAGCATGCAAATCAAGAGAATTGAAATAACTAACTGATAACATATAAAGATATAGGGACTAAATAAGCATGTAAATCATGAACAACTAGAGAACTAACTGATAACATATATAAAGTAAAGGAACTGTAAGCATGAGTAATGAACTGTAGAGGGAGGCAAGGTATCTTGCTTGGTGGTTGTACGGAGAACCAACAATATATCGCCAATCCACAAGTCAGAAGGTCCAAGTCTCACAACTGTCTCCGAAAGCTGAAACAGATATTGCCAACATTCTAAGAATAGTCAAATTAGCTAGGATTGCCTATCCTTAAGTCCAATTCTGGACACAGGGGAAAAACGGTAATTTTGGGCCAAAACGGCATCCGCCGTTGGACCCACTTTGTACCGAAAAGCGTGCCAGGGTCAATGGTCTCTAAAGTCATTGTAACTACCGTGATTTCAAATTTCTAGCCCTTAAAATTTTGAAGTTGTGAAATTCTTTTCTTAAATTGAGATTCTGTTTTGATATCAAAAATCATTGTTTTCAAATTTATTTTATTGAACTAATTTCCAATTTTAATTATTAATATTATCTAATCAGCAAGATTCATTTTTTGATAGGAGAGTTTATGTTAGAGATTCCTAGTTGCTTATTAATCAATGTGTATCATTGACATGTGTTGTTGGAATTGCAATGAAATGGATTCTAATTATTAAAGTTATTACTAATAATAATTTATTCAGTTATTTACAAATTACGTTTTGTTTTATATAATCGACATTATTAATCCTATTTTTATTATTAATCTTAATTTATTACTAATGATTTATTATAATAATCTTGGTTATATATTGAGGAGTAATTTCAATTTGAGCTACGGGTTGAGTAGACAGTAGGGATGGACCATTGGGCCAAGAGAGAGTTGGTACCATTTTAGCCAAATCTGGATTAATTAATAAATAGCTACTAAATTAATTTAGTGATTAATTAACTAGGTAATTGATCTGCAATTAGTTAGAAGGTTAGTTGGTCAGTTAGGAGTTAGTTATTATTTTCACTTATGACCCTAGATCTGTTACAAATTACAGGAAGTGCCACTAAGGCTGAAATATTTTACTATAAATATTGGGGGAGTTTCCAAGTTATTTTAATAGTATTTTTTTGACACTACACTGTTCCCAATACTATACATTGACATCACTGTCATTACTCCATCACATCAATGCTGCCACCGCCTTGCTCCGGCTGAACGCCACTGCAAGTTCGTCGGATTTCGTCGACCACCACTGTCCGCCTCTCTGAGCTTGGATCTTCCTAGCCATCACAATTCACCACCGCCCATCGGTGTGACCACCACCAAACACCAAATCTCGATCCATCCAGACCCTCACCTCATCTTCGGTCGACTCTCGTCGACGTCCCCGAGCCGATCTGAGCGGCTCCGACCTCGTAGAGTCGCCGCAACCCAGATCTGGTCATCCAAGCCTCGACCAGCGTGCCTCAACTCCTCGGCACTGTGGTAGACCAGTACCACCGGGGTGAGCTCTACTCCTCTCTCTTCAGATCTATTCTACGCCAGAGCGCCACCTCCTAGAGCTTGTGCCGTCGTTTCGTCGCCTAAGCTCGCCTCAACTGCAGCGCCGTCTTGGAGACCGCATCACCTTGAGACTCGAGCCATTTCTCTCGGTTCCTGTGTGTGACTTTTTGAGAACCGAACGTTTTCTCGGGGTCCGAGCTGTCCTTTCGAGCTCCGCACAGCCACGCGGCGCCGAGCCCCGACCGAGGACTGCTAAGTCCAGAACCGTCACCACAGATCGGAGAGCTCGTCGTCACTGTCGCTCTCCTTCGCCGTCGGATCTAGCCGCCTGAAGCTGTTCGTCGACAGCACCTCGTCGTTGTGGATCGACGTCCCCGCCGGGCTGGTAAGTCTCTTCATCGAACTTCTCGAACTCCTTTCTCTCTTGTTTTCTTAGGGTTTGGTTATGGAAGAAGATGGTGACCTAGAGCCTAGGGTTGGGGAGTACTGAGAGTGAAGAAGGAGAGAGTGGTGAAGAAAATCCTAGGGTTAGGGTTTCATTCGACGGTTGAGGAATAAGAGCTGGGTATGGGACTGCTCTCCTTGCGGCTAGGAAGTGAGAATGGTAAGAGAGAGAGAGAGAGAGAGAATAGCTTAGGTTAAAAAGTTAGGGTTTTTAACTGATCAGTCGGGCCGGGTTTGAGAAGTTGGGCTTTAGTGTTTTAAAAGAAAGAAAAAAAACAATTTTATCTGCAGCAGTAGCAGATTAAGGTTTGGGTGGGCCGGGTTTGAGATGTTGGGCAGAGGCTAGGTTAGTGTTCAGAATTGGGTTATGTGCAGGCCCAGTAGGATTTCTGGGCTGAGTAGTTTTGGGCTGTGGGCTTGCAGTTTGGACTGGTTTATATATTATTATTATTGGTATCATTTGTGCCAATATTATTATTGCTATTATTATTACTACTCTCTTGGAAATTTTTGGATAGCAAATAATTTCATAAAGTAGTTATTAAATATAAACTATTTTTGTTAATGTTTTAAAATCTATTTGGATATATTGCTAGTAGAAATAAATTCTAAATGATTATCTTACCAATATTATTTTGCTAGTAATATGTTTCTATTATTTTCTAAAAAGGAACAATTTTTACTAAATATAGTTTAAGGAATTATTCACTAATATCTATATGTGGATTAAACTATATTGTACCATATGGTTAGATAGCTAGTACTGATAGTTAGCAGTTCATAGATTAGAAAATAGATTAGATGGCTAATGTCTTTATTTCATGCTAACCAACTTATATCAAATGGTAGGTGGACCTAGAAACTATCTTACTACAACTGGACTCTAGAGCGAGGCAAGTACACCGACTCGATCCTTTTACTCTATATTTTTGTCTTACTTCATGTTCTCATATTGACACGTTGTATACACGACTGTTCATTGTTCATTGTTCACCGTTCATCGTTCATAGTTCATTGTTCTCACTTGTACATTAGGGTGGGAAAATACTACAGATATGTGACCAATCCTATTTTAGCTAGGCATTGACTAATAGCTTAGGTCTTACATCATGTACGTGGGATCCTAAGCCGTACCATTATTCATGTGCTCATTGTTCATTGTTTACCCAACCGGTAACATACCCTGATAGTTATTTCACTTGCATGTTACACAGATAGTCTAGTTCATTGTTTCTGGATCTGGTACTATAGTTTATCGTTATTCATGTACAACAGTTTCATATTTCTGTCTGGTATCATAGTTCATATTGTGATTCTTTTTTATGAATTTCAGTTTACATTGTTTAGTGCTTCTTGTCGGGGTTGTACTTTGCTCCTTTCCTGACGGGATACGTTACAGGTGTCGAGGCTTTCTACCCTAGCATTATGGATTGCGGGACGGGTTGATAGTTAGCTATCCTGGAGGCTACGAGGAGATTAGCAATGGGTTGGAACTTTGTTATGCAAGTTTATTTTTTTGAATTGATGATTTTGTATTATAAAGACATGGTGATTTGTAATATTATAGAGCACGTGTTTAGATGCTGTGATGTGATTTTATGATGTGACTTGAGATATTAGATAATTAGTACAGCTTACTACGTTGTATCTCCCAACATAGGCTGGGCGTATCCGAATCGTGTATGATTATTCGAGAGCGGGTCGTGACATATTTTTAGTGGTGGCCCATGCAGGTCAGTCCAATGGTGTCTAAGATTAGACTACCATTGGGAACCTGCGACATAGGAATGTTCAATCACAGCTTAGGCCGATTGTATGGTTATACATATTTACTATTTGTGTCTTCCTAAGTATTACTTTTTCCATCCCTATTAGATTCTAAATTTTTTTAGGGTTAGACTAATTACTATTTGTAGACTTTGATCTCCTCTTTTAGCAAATCTCTCATTCATTACTAATATTTTTAAGCCCTCCAAATTTCTGATGATTTTGTTAGACCACTTCAATCTGACTTTCTTTGGCCAATCATAGGACCCTAGACTAACTGCTTATTCCAACTTATTTACCTGATTATCTCAAAACTTTTATTGACCATAAAGAATTATTTCCTCAAAATAATTTCGGTATAGGTCAATATCTCTTAGTAATTCTCTAAAGACAAATATTTTCACTAGTTCTCCCACTCAACTTGAAGTTGCTATTTCTATCAGTTAGAATCAGGTTTGATCAAGTCCACATATTTATATTCTCAATAGAGATAAGGTAAAAGAATAGATACTTACGTCACTTTCATCATGATTATGACTTTTAGAACTCATTTGAATTGTTGTAAACTCCTTTGGAAATTCCTATGGATAAAGTTGAAAGAATATTCGATAACCTACTATGGCGTGGCAGCTGCGCACTACAGTCATTTATCTGAATTATAGAGGCCGCGAGTTCACTGCAGCTAGCTGCGCACTGGCGAGGCAGGAACTCTAAGTTGAATTAATTTCAGGTATTCGTGGGTTTTCGGATATTATTGAGGCTGTGTCCTAAATTCATAATTTTTGACCCCTTGAGTTGTTCCGACAACCATGGATAAAGTTGATAGAATATTCGGTAATCTATCACTATAGGAGTCATGGACACCAAAGGTTCATTGCAGCTAGATGTATACTACACTGGCGGGACATGAACTCTAGGCGAAGTGACTTCGGATATGTATGGTTCCCGGATACTATTGAGACTATATTCATGATTTCATGTTTGACCTTTTATCGTCATTGACAACTTTACCAGAATTTCTTGAATTGATGTTGCTCCAAGTTTTAGAACTTATTTCTAGTACCATGTATTCAATATATAAACGTCTACCTCATTTTCTAGAATTCATTAGGACTATCCTTTCAATTTCCGTTGACCAAATCTCCTTCATGATTCAACTCTGGTGATGGTATAACTTTTGTTGATGGTTGTATAATTTGATAGCTATGTATAGATAGTCGATATATAATCATGAATAATGTGTATATGTGTATTTATGTATAGGGTTGGTAGCTATATAGAAATGCGAGAAGAAACCTAGATAGGTTACATAGGTTATTTTAGGTGCCCTTGGAATAGACATTTGATGGGGATGGTTAAGAGAATCATGGGTAGCCAAATGGGTAATAAGTTTTGAAGGAGTTATAGATTATAGAAGTTGTGATTGATTTGAAGGTGATTAGTTTATAAGTTATTTCTTTCATGCATTATTTTATAACTGTTGCTTGATTTGATTATCTCCTTTAATTACTATCACGTTTTCAATAAAAACATATACTGGATTTCATTTTACCATATCTAGATGATTCTTTAAAAATATATTTATAGGATTTTTTATCATAGCTAGACTTTATTTCAAATAGTGATTGTGCCTTAACGATTTTGATATTGATTTAATCATGTCATGATGATTTTTGGGTTCTTTTGATTATGTTTAGATCTTGAGTATACCTCACTAAATTTTGATCATTTATGATTTGGACTTTATTACTAAATAATTTGATCTTAGTCACGACTGTACCCCAAATGATTTAATTCATTGATCATGTTCCAAAGCAAATTGAGGATTTGATTTACTTACACTTGAATTTGATTTCTAGTCAAGGCAAAATTTTAAAAATTCATGTTTTGTTTATCCTTAGTTGTTTTGTTCCTATGACGATTGTATAATGGTTTTTTTATGACCCCGTTAGTTATGTGACCACATTTTGGATATATGATGATTAATATTTTTACCATGCTAGTGATGTCTAAATAATTTAGATTATGTTCATGACTAGTTTTTTTAATTTTTTTTATTTTGATTATGCACATGACTCCAATTTTTGAATATATATTGATCAAATCATGCTTAAAACAAATTAAACATGCTTTAGATCAATGCTATAACTTGACTTTCGCTCATGTTTAAAAATTGTGGGAGTTTGTTAAACTAATTTTTAGTCGTATTATTTTATATGGATCATATAATTACACTTGTAGTCCTATTAGTTGTGAAGATACCAAGCCTAAATAACTTTAATCATATTATTTTGACTAGTCAAGTTAAATGATTCAAAATTTTCATAGCTGTGCCAGTTATGACTAAAGAATTCTTTATTTGACTTAGGTCACAAATTTAGTTATTAATCGTAATTAGGAAGCATGATTATGTCATTTTGTTGATATTTTATTATGCCTAAATTTTGACTTTGATCATGTTTTAGGAAAGACAAAACATTTTGTGCGTAGAATTTTAAACTTTGAGCTCTTCTAGATCATTTTGATTTTTCTAGTCATACACAAATTTCGATTCAATGTTAAATTGAGTTAATCTTTAAAAAAAAATTTGGTTACTTCATTGTACTTATTGTGTTAATTGAAATTTCGAGGACAAAATTTTTGTAAGGGGGTAGATTTGTAACTACCACGATTTCAAATTTCCAGCCCTTAAAATTTTGAAGTTGTGAAATTCTTTTCTTAAATTGAGATTCTGTTTTGATATCAAAAATCATTGTTTTCAAAATTATTTTATTGAACTAATTTCCAATTTTAATTATTAATATTATCTAATCAGCAAGATTCATTTTATGATAGGAGAGTTTATGTTAGAGATTCCTAGTTGCTTATTAATCAATGTGTATCATTGACATGTGTTGTTGGAATTGCAATGAACTGGATTCTAATTATTAAAGTTATTACTAATAATGATTTATTCAGTTATTTACAAATTATGTTTTGTTTTATATAATTGACATTATTAATCATGTTTTTATTATTAATCGTAATTCATTACTAATGATTTATTATGATAATCTTGGTTATATATTGAGGAGTAATTTCTATTTGAGCTACGGGTTGAGTAGACAGTAGGGATGGACCATTGGGCCAGAAGAGAGTTGGTACCATTTTAGATAAATTTGGATTAATTACTAAATAGCTATTAAATTAATTTAGTGATTAATTAACTAGGTAATTGATCTGCAATTAGTTAGAAGGTTAGTTGGTCAGTTAGGAGTTAGTTATTATTTTCACTTATGACCTTAGATCTGTTACAAATTATAGGGAGTGCCACTAAGACTGAAATATTTTACTATAAATATTGGGGGAGTTTCCCAGTTATTTTAATAGTATTTTTCTGATACTATACTATTCCTAATACTGTACATTGACCTCACTGTCATTACTCCATCACATTAATGTGGCCACCGCCTTGCTCCGGCCGAACGCTACCGCGAGTTCGCCGGATTTCGTCGACCACCACTGTCCGCCTCTCTAAGCTCGGATCCGCCTCGCCATCACGATTCACCACCGCCCATCGGCGTGACCACCACCAAACACCAGATCTCGATCCATCCAGACACTCACCTCATCTTCGGTCGACTCTCGTCGACGTCCTCGAGCCGATCTGAGCGGCTCCGACCTCGTGGAGTCGTCGCAACCCAGATCTGGTCGTCCAAGCCTCGACCAGCGTGCCTCGACTCCTCAGTGCTGTGGTAGACCAGTGCCACCGGGGTGAGCTCCGCTCCTCTCTCTTTAGATCTATTCTCCGCCAGAGCGCCACCCCCTCGAGCTTGTTCCATCGTTTTGCCGCCTAAGCTCGCCTCGACTGCAATGCCGTCTTGGAGACCGCATCACCTTGAGACTCGAACCATTTCTCTCGGTTCCCGTGTGTGACTTTTCGAGAACTGAGCATTTTTTCGGGGTCCGAGCTGCCCTTTCGAGCTCCGCACAGCCACGCGGCGCCGAGCCCCGACCGAGGAATGCTCAGTCCAGAACCGTCACCGCAGATCGGAGAGCTCGTCGTCTCTGTCGTTCTCCTTCATCGCTGGATCTAGCCGCCTGAAGCCGTTCGTCGACAGCACCTCATTGTTATTTTACTTAACAAAATGCCAGAAAAAAATTAGCTTTTGAAAATAAAACGAGAAAAAGTACAAGAAGTACAAGTTTGATTCTGGGAAAGTATTGCTATGGAAGTCTGATCTGTAAATGATCACTTTGTTCCTTGGTCCATATGATGATGATGAAGATCGCTGCTTGAAGTTGAACAACCGGAAGAACTAAGTCACCAGAAAGGTATCGACGCACTTGGGCACTGATGGCGAGGCCGAATGCTTTCCTGCTTTGCTTCACTCTGTTCTGGAAGAAAGGTTGAAGAAGAATGCTCTGGAAAATCAAAATCTCTAAGTTCTGATCTTTGTATTCTCTCCTGTCTCTGTCTGTGTGTCTTGCTTTGAGAAAAATAAGTCCATTTATAGACTTGGGCTCTTGTGCGTAAAAACTCAACGAAAGTTCCATCTTTACGCCAACAACCGCCACCCACGACCAAAGTCATCCTCTGTATACGTTGATACGTATCCCATCATTTCATTAAGAATAGGATGCATGTACACACGTTCTTCGGGATGTGTGGCATGAAAGCCATGTAGGCAAACCACGTTCCAAGCTGGTCAGAAAGAATATGGCATAAAAATAGCCCCAATGTACTCTGAGCGTAAAGCAGTAGACTAGGCGTAAAACAGCCCCGACCTAGACTTCCCGCATAAAGTGGTTGTTAAATAACCTTGAGCGTAAAAGTAGCTCAAATAGACTTTACGCACACGTCAACTGTTGAGCGTAAAAGCTCGTATAGTCTTCATGCGTAAAAGAAGCCATAGTGTGAGCGTAAAGTAGCTCAATCCACATACTAAACGACAATATTGGTCTCTGTGTAAAAACAAATCCCTTTGAATTCTGTGATATATGCCATCATTAATATCTCCATGTCAGAGTTTGCATTAAATGCGAGACTTGACAGCTTTGTCCAGCGTAGAAGTGGCTAGCTTGTCCTGGGCATAAAACCATGGGTGTAGACCCAAACTGCTTTAGGCGTAAAATCGATTAGCCTTGTCTTGGGCGTAAAGTATTTAGCCTCTCTGCGGCGTAAAGTAGATCAATTTGAGTGGAATGATCTATCACTTTGACTCATTCTGTGAAGCACTTTTTACGCTCCTACAAGACCCCCTTCAAAGTTTTCAAATATATTCAAAATTTGAAACACTTTGAACAGAAGCGTAAAAGTTGAGATTTGACCAGTCAGCGTAAAATTCGGGATACGCAACAGTCATCCGCGTAAAAGCGGGAATATCCAACAGTCGGTGTAATTTTCAAGAAAAATAGTGTCGGTCAACACTTAACCGTCACAATGAATTTCTTCCTCGAAATTTTCGAATGCTTCCTCATCTTCCCGTGTTTGCATTAATAATGAGCAATTTTCCATAAGGAATATGAAGAGTTGATTTGATTTGTATAAATAAGAATAATTTCTTCATTCTTGCCATTCATCCTCGTATTGTCATGGCGCCAAAGAACGAGATTACCAACAAAGAGGCTTCGAGCTCCAGGCTTGATTTTGAGCGAGCATGCAACCTTTTAGAGTGCTTTGGACTGACTCCAGCAGTCTTCAGTCGCATTGATGGCGGTCCTTCAACTGCGTATGAGGGAGCAGGAGATGCAGAGGCATTTCTTAATCTGATGCGTCGCTCCGGGATTCGCAATATGCGCGAGTTAGGTGCCTCCCTTCGTCAGCCCAACGAAGGAGACAAAAAATAATGTTTTATGTACTACGACTCTTTTATCTGTAGGGGCCACTCCCCCCCCCCTTATAAATAAAATTTTGATGTTGATCTCATCTATTGATGCACCGAATTGTTTAAACACTTCTTTTGACTGCCTCTATGGTTGTTTATTCCCAAGAAACAAACCGACACGTGGCGTCTGTCTTGTGGTCACGAGAGCCTTTCAATAGGATCTTTTCTCGAAATAGACTCCCAACAGTTTCTTCAGTCTTTATAAATAGCCGAGAATGTTTTCATATATTCTCATTCTCATTCCTCTGAAGATAACTTTTTGTAATGTCATTCTCCAACAAATGACAATGGCGATGCTTTCCAATGGCGTTCCTTTGTACGCCCAATCACCAGACGTAGATTCATCCACTATTAGAGCCAAATCATTTGACCTAAGTGGTAAGTCCGATGCTTTCCAATGGCGTTCCTTTGTACGCCCAATCACCAGACGTAGATTCATCCACTATTAGAGCCAAATCATTTGACCTAAGTGGTAAGTCCGATCGTAAGTAATTATCTGCCTTTGAACTTTCTGTTGAAAACAGCTGCTCATGAGCATAAATTCTTGACGGGCGTAAAAAACCTAGCTGAATAGTGGTACTCCTGAAGCACTGGCGTAAAAGCCTTGCTGAACCACTGGCGTAAAGGCCTTGCTGAATAGTGGTACACCTGAAGCACTGGCGTAAAAGCCTTCCTGAATAGTGGTACACCTGAAGCATTGGCGTAAAATGCCTTGTAATCTGTTCAAGATAAAACAAGATGCGTAAGCATCTGTTTTTAGTTAGCGTCTAATACGCGTCTGATGATACTCTGTTTAAAACACTTCTTCTTCGTTTTTTTTTGTAGAAGTTTGGCTGAAGAGTTTTTTCAGAACCGGTATTGGCGATTTTGACGCTGTGAGGAGCGTTCTTCTGACATCAACATCAGGGAGCTCATGCGCTTTTGACGCGCAAATCAGACAACTCAGAACTCTTCGTAGGATAGAAGGGTCTTCCTCTGTTGGTAGGAAGAGCCTTTATATACGGAGAGTTGGATGGTGGAGTTAACTCTACCCCGAGAAATCGGATAGTAGAGTTCCTTTCACGACAGAACTAGGAATCGTATCCCAATGCTAGATACGTTCCCATCTTCTCTGAAAGGCCGCCCCTACTCCACCAGTTGTATTGGCAGCAACACGCCTTTGGGCTGCCATACTCTGGGATTCTCCTCTCGTCTGAGAGATAAGACCAGAGTTTGATTCCTACTGTTCTGGTCGCCACTGAGGCTCAGACAGCAAGGAATTGACACCAACAACAAATCCGACAAAGAAGATCCGAAGAAGAAATAGATCTCCATTAGGTTATCATTGTGTGTATAGAATGAAAATCCAAGATGTAATAGATTTCCATTATGATTTGTAAGAAAGTCTAAGAAATGTAATAGACTTTTATGATATGAGAATGGAAATGATAATTCTTCTATGCTCAATCATTTGTATCTATCTGGATGTAATATGGACATGATAGATAAATGAAATCTTGTTTTCTGTTTTAGAGTATATAATACTATCAGAGGTAATATAGACATAACAGTATATATGAACTCAAAAGAAAATTAGATTAATATCTATGCAGAGGTCAAATAGAAATGATAGATAGGAAAAGTAAGTAGATTTAGTATTTATCCAGAGGTCATGGAAACATGATAAATAACGAATCCCACTTTCTAATCAATTCATGAAATAAAAGATATAAAATCCCTCTCCCAGGAGACAAGAAATCAGCTTAACCAAACCTTGGTAGCTGGGGAATAGAGAGACATATGTCATGAGTATATAGGTCCATATCAATGTATGAATGAATCAACATAACTTTCGGGAAAAGAAAACATTGATTCAATTCCATAATTAAATGGATGAACCTGATAAAACGAAAGGACAGGCCTTTTCGGAAATGAAAGGTTGTTTTCAATTTCAAAGACCGGTTCATTAATAGATCTCTCCTATAAATAGGTGAGAATTCATTGTAACATTTCATTCTTATTTCCACTCCTCTATTGGAAATGTCTTCCGAGGATGCACAGCAAAAGAATGAAGTCTCCATAAAGGTTGAGGATGTCATTGAGGCACACCCCGTTGAACCTACTGTATCAGGCCCAACCGAAATAGGTGGAAGCACTTCTACGCCCAAGCCACCCCAAGACCTCCTTGCTTTCTTAGTAGAGCAAGGGAAAACTCCTGAAGAAGAAGCGCTGAGGATGGCTGCCTGCAAGTTTTTTATGAACTCAGGCAACGATGCCTTCGAGGCATTGGTTGACTATGTATTCAAATAAGGAAGGCGAAGGCAGTGGCCCTCGTCCTTAATGTTCTGTCTTGAACAAAAATAATAATAAAAGAAATTTTATTTTCATTCTGTCTTCTTTTTTATACATAGTATTTCTTAAGAAATTTGCCATTGATCGGCATCATGAGTAGATCTCCATTGGGCTTTGATAACCGATAGGCGCCATTGGAAAATATGAACTCAATTACATAAGGGCCTTCCCACTTCGCTTGGAATTTCTCTTTACTTTTATGAGTCATCACCATCGGCCTTCGAACAGCTAATACCAGTTCGCCAATCTTGAATACCCTCTCTTTAACTTTACGATTGAAAGTTTGAGATATACGGACTTGATATAGCTCAATATGCTGTTGTGCTTGAAGACGCTTCTCATCCAATCCTTCAAGTTCTTGGAGTCGTAAGCGATCATTATTCTCTGTAGTTAGCTCATTAGCAATAGCTATTCGTAGAGATAGGATCTGGATTTCCAAGGGAAGAACAGCCTCACATCCATAAACTAATAAAAATGGTGTAAATCTAGTAGGAGTTCGGACTGTTGTTCGATAAGCCCATAAATATTCTCCAAGTTTCTCATTCTAATCACGTTTATTAGAAGAGACAAACTTTTTGAGAAGTTTGATGATCGTCTTATTGAAAGCTTCGGCTAAACCATTAGCAGCTGGATTATAAGTCGTAGAAGCCAGATTCTGAATTCGATTCTTATCACAGAACCGATAAAATGCCTGACTGTCAAATTGCGGACCATTGTCATGAATTATTCGTCGAGGAATCCCGAAGCGATAAATGACATGGTGCTTGATGAAGCTGATCATATTAGATGTTTTCATTTCAACAAGGGGAACTGCTTCTGCCCACTTAGAAAAGTAATCGGTTATAGCTAATATGAACCGATGTCCTTTAACAGAAGGAGGGTTAATAGGACCAATGACATCCATACCCCAAGCTTCGAAAGGCCAAGAGGCTGCTGTGGGATGTAGAAATTCAGACAGTTGATGAATAAAATCAGCATGAATCTGACATGCTTTACATCTTCTGGCATAGTCTACAGCATCTGCTATCATAGAAGGCCAATAATACCCCATCCTTCGAATGCGGTCTTGTAATTTAGAACCTGGTTGATGAGCACCACAGACACCATCATGAGCTTCTCGCAGCGTTTGTTTGGCTTCACTTTCTGAGAGACAGTGCAGCAAGAGTCTATCATATGAACGACGGTATAGCATATGCAAAGACGAATCATAATAGAATCTAAACGATCGTCTCTTGATTGATGCAGCTTCTTTAGGATCTTCAGGCAAAATCCCATGAACTGCATAATCAATGAATGGAGTTCTCCAATCCTTCTGCTGGGAACTTGACTCTGTGACATAACTTTGTTCAATATGCAGATTATTCTTCACACAGAATAAGTCTCGGTCCAACAAAGTAATTGTATTTTACCTTCGGATTGGGACAGCCAAGTCTGCAGCTAAGCTAGCAAGAGCATCAGCCTCCACATTCTGAGAACGTGGTACAAATTCAATAAAGAATCCTTTGAATGAAAGGACCAACTCGACTACCATCTGATGATAAGGAATGAGATCAGGATTTCTGACTTCATAAGTCCATCTAACTTGATTAACGATCAATTGAGAATCTCCATAAGCCTCTAGGAATTCAATATCCAATTGTTTTGCTACTTGGAGACCGATCAATAGAGCATTATATTTTGCTACATTGTTGGAGCATGGCTCATTAAGAGAATAGGCACGGTATATGACCATTTTGTCAGAAGAAACTAAGACGATTCCTACCCAAGAGACAATATTGCCTTTATGTCCCACTCGTGACGCTCCATCAAAATATAATTGCCATATGTCATTCTTCAAAGTCATGTTACAATCTACGATTTCATCTGGAATGTCCTCATATAACTTCGATGTTTCCGGTATAGGGTGAGCAGCTAAGAAATCAGCTAATGCTTGACCCTTTACTAATTTTTGAGGTATATAAACCATGTCATAAGGATTAAGCAACATCGCCCAGGTGGCTAACCTGGAGTTAAGAATGCTTGGTTTTCTCATCAATACCCGAATGGGATTTATTCTGGAGATGACATGAATAGTCTGTCCTGTCACATAATGTCTTATCTTTTGGACGGCAAAAACCAAGGCTAGATATTCCTTTTCCACAGGAGTATACCTGTGTTCAGCTCCGACCATCATTCTGCTCAGATAATATATTGCTTGTTCATGACCTATATCACTTTTCTGTGCAAGAAGAGCGCCAAGTGAATGATCCAAGGCTCGAACATATAACAAAAATGGTCTTCCTACTACTGGAGGTACCAGAACAGGTAGATTTGTAAGGTATTGTTTAATATCATTGAAGGCTTTCTGACACGCTTCATCCCAAACAAATGATACACCTTTCTTCAATAAACGGGAGAAAGGTTGGCATCTCCCAGAGAGATTGGATATAAATCTTCTGATATAAGCAATACGACCCTGAAAGCCACGGAGTTCTTTCAGATTACGAGGAGGACGTATTTCAAGAATTGCTTTAACCTTATCAGGATCAACATGGATACCCTGAGAGGTAATGACAAATCCTAAAAACTTGCCACTAGAAACCCCTAAGAAAGACTTAGTAGGGTTCATTTTCAATTGATGCTGGCGCATCAATTCAAATACCATCTTCAAGTCCTGAATGTGATCATTCTTTGATCGACTTTTAACAGCAATATCATCTACGTAGCATTAAACTATTTTCCGTAGATGTTCTTGAAAGATATTGCTCATAGCCCGTTGATACGTAGCGCCGACATTTTTAAGACCAAACGGCATAACCGTATAGCAATAAACCCCAAGGGGTGTACGAAAAGCAGTATGCTTCTCATCTTCTGGATGCATTTTGATCTGATTGTATCCTGAGAATCCGTCCATGAAAGACATGCATTCAAAACCATATGTATTGTCTATCATGACATCAGTAATTGGAAGTAAAAATTCGTCCTTTGGATAAGCTGCATTAAGATCTCGATAATCTATACAAACTCGAACTTTTCCGTTCTTCTTCATAACAGGAACAATATTGGTAACCCAATCCGGGTGTTGCTCTTCACGAACAAACCCACATGTAATCAACTTTTTGACTTCTGCTTCAATTGCATCCATCATATCTGGTCTAAAGCGCCGTTGCTGTTATTTTACAGGCTTGACATTGGGCAAAATATTGAGTTTATGAGTAGCAACTTTAGGATCTAACCCTGGCATATCCTCATAACTCCATGCAAAGATGTCAATATATTCTTTGATAAGTTTTATCAACTCTTCCTTTTCATCTTCGGAAAGATGCTTACTGATGAATATTGGTTTGGACGTAGTTCCATCTCCAACATCAATTTGGATAACCTCATCTTCTGTAGGTGGCTGTCGCTGTTCAAAATGGAGTTCCCACTGAGTATCCATCTGTTGAGCCCAAGGATCATTCTCAAATGGCTCTGATTCACCATCAATTTGAACCATATTGACTGAGAATATTTGTCCGAATTCATCATATGAGGAATGAGACAAATCGGATTCAACGAATTGGATTTCTTCCGAATTTGATGATTGCGAAGAGCTAGAAGAGAATTCTTCTTGTATATCGTCATTAAACATGTGGGACGGATCATATCCCAATCCATGACGAGTCTTCTGGTAAAACGGATCACCAGATAATGGTAGTCGTCTACCCTTGCCTTGATTGAGACCTTTCATAGTCTTCAAATCATATCCCATGTTTTGGATAATCTTGATAGATTGTTGACTATACTTGTCAATTCGAATTCTTCCTTTGTCTTTATCTTTCAGCTCATCTGCCTGAGCAATAGGGATATTTCTAGCCAGACCAAACACGATTTGGCGCTTGTTTTCTTATTAGACGGAACCACGAAATAAGATTCTTCGTGACATCTAAAAGTTACGCAAGCTTGTGATGAAGCGGCTACAGGTAGAAGATAGGAAGAAGATGTCAGGAACCTTTGAGCATAAGGTCCAACATCTATATAAGGAGGAAAAGAATTTTTCTTATGATCAATGTATAAAGTTTCTTCTGGCTCTATGTCGGCCTTATATTGATGACTTTGCTTATCCGAAGATAAAGTCATTCTTTCAATAAACTTGACAGCCATATACTCGAAAAGGAAATCTTTATTGATATCAAAAAGTATATAATGATCAATATTGACATCATTTACAATCTGGTTGCTACGCTTCGGATTAATCAACAGTGGACCATCATCCGTCTTCTGCGTAGATTTGCCAAGATTGACAATCAATGGTGGTTCTGGATCATTCGTACAAGAAGTACGCCCTCTGACCTTGATCATAAAAGGTTGAACTTGGCTCTTAGCAGGAATATTTATTGATTCCTCAGATGAAGCTTGAGTTCTTCCTTTAACCTTGATTATCAAAGGTTGATCATTGACAGGTTGGGATTGGATTCGTCCCTTGACTATGGTCTTCAAAGGTTGCTCTTCTGGCGGATCTTCATTAAGAGACTGATCCTCAGTAGATGATTGATCCTCAGCTATGTCTGATATCTCTTTCATATGCTCTTGTTTATAAAGCCTTGAATCAGAGAAATAGGCTTCGACACCCTTGAAAGGATTAATATCAGCAAACTCAGTCTTCACAACTCCTTGGGAATCCACATACTTGAAGCATTAGTGGAGAGTTGAAGGTGCAATATTGTGCTCATGAATCCACGGTCTCCCCAGAAGGATATTATAGGATATGTCTGAGTTGATAACATAAAAAGTTACCATGGTTCGAAGATCACCAATCTGAATCTGCAGACGAATCTTCCCCAGTGGTTTACTCTTGCCAGAGTTAAAACCAACTATCGTAGTACTAGTGTAAGTCAGATCACTAGTAGGAATCCTCAGGGGTCTTAGCATATTCTGAAGAATTATGCTAATTGAGGACCCAGGATCAATGTAAATCCTGTCAATTTCAGTGGATCCAATATACCCAGTATAGCACAAAGGCCTGTCATGCTTGTTATGTTTCAACAGCATATCCTCTTGTGTAAAGGTGATGTTGGGAATTGCTTCCATCATACTATGACATTGCAGACATGACACTGGTATGTTATCAGGAGTCTTGAGTTGAGCCAAGCATGAATCTGCTTGAAGTAAAGCTTCGCTCAAAGTCTCTCTGCTTTCTCTAGAAAGACGAAGCAGCTCAAATATAGATAGTCTAGCCGGAGTATTAGCCAACTGAGCTAGAATATCAAATTTGTAAGGTTTCATTACCACCCCCTGACTGGAAGCAGACTTCAACGGGACGTCAAAGCGTACTGCTTTCTGTTTCCCTTTTTTAACCACAGATGGTTTAACAGGAACAGGAGAAGGTTGAGCTGGTAGTGTTTCCACTACGTCTTCTGCTTCTTTAGAAGATCCTTCATAATCTTTGTGGTACTCTTTCCTAGATCTTGTACCAGCAAAAGTTTCTTCTTCGGACTCAGGAGAAGAAAGTACCATATTACAGGATTTAGTCTTCCCTCCCTTAGTCTTCTTCTTGTAAGGAGCTTCAGAACCCAATCCAACAGTGGAATTTTGATTTTGAATTTATAAAGGAAGTCGTATTCCTTTATCGTAATTCAAACCTTCTGCCTTTTGAAAGTTATAACCCATCTTTTTTATGAGAATGACAGATTGCTGACTATACAAGTGAGTGGGCAACGAACTTTTAACAAGTGGTTCAACAGAAGAAGAAGAAGAAATCTCTGTAACTACAGAAGAATGAGGAATAGAAATCTCTGTAGCTATATGAGAATGATTGAGGTTTCGAGGAGAAATCCCTGTAGGAGCTTTTTCATAAGCAGCAAAAACTTATTGTGTCTGATATAAGGGAACACTATTCATGGCTAGCCACTGCTGATGAGTAAGCTTGAGCTTCGTAGGAGGAGCTAGACTTGGGGAACATATGTTCAATCCTCTCAGTCTATCTTCTAAAGGAAGGCCATCCCATAGATGATCCAAGTTATCAGGATCTAAGATAACATGAGAAATCATATTGCAGGTTTTGACTTTCTTGCCTTTCTTAGATTTTAAAGTTTTACCTTCATTTTCTATTTCAGGTACCAAGTCAGGATGTACCCACATAATTTTACCATTCTTCAATGTGAGAGGCAGCAATCCTGCATTTTCTTCTCTGGCAGGCGGGATATTCACGATCTTCATCGTCGCCTTCGAAATTGGGATAATTCCATCTGGAACTTGCTGTGGAGGAAAATCTCCGAACTGAAGAGAAACCATATTGGTCGTAACCGTATGGTCATCATTGGTTAAAGCAATAGCACCACCATTTATCAGCTCTTAGATTTTCTTTTTCAAGACATAGCAAGCACTGGTAGGATGATTAATGTATCTATGATAGATACAATATTTGGGATTATCAGTCAGATTTACCTCATTAGGCCTCTTGGGCTCCGAAATCTGAAGTTTGCCACTTTTCACCAGACATTGGAATATCCCTGGGATATCACTTTCGTCAAAAGAGTATTCTTCTTTTGGCCTGGAAGATTCTTGATTATTTGGCGTCGTTTTGTTCTTGGAAAGATTAACCATAAGAGTATCTTTTTCTTTCACATTACGATTGTCAGAATTATTATCAGGATTACTTTTCTTCCCTTTATCTTCTGAAGCGAAAATCATTCCATGCTCACGAGCCAACCTACCATTGGTCTCGGCAGAAACTGCTGCTATGATAAACGAAGCCCAATCTGTGAATTGGGAATCCGTGAAGACAACAATGGATGGTCGCAGATTCATCTTGCATGTATCAATCAATGCTGAATCTGGCATACCAGGAGGCATCTTTAGAGTAGCCTGTCGGAAACGTTCGATGAATGTCCGAGTATCTTCTTTCTCCTTTTGTTTGATTTCTATCAAGGAGGACATGTTCATGTCCATACCTCTTTCATAGAAGCGGGAGAGAAACATTGCCTTGAATTCGTCAAAAGACGAAATAGAATTATCGGGTAAGCTAAGATACCAGTCGTAAGCTGAATCCATCAGGTACCCGATGAACACTCGAGTGAGAAGAGCATCATTTTTCTGCAAGTGCACAGTCATAATATCAAAGTAATTAAGATATTGACTGGGAGATGCTTTTCCATCGAACAAAACCATAGATTGTGGCTTGAATTGAATTTCGGTAGAAAGGGTACATCATTCCAATGAGGAGGATAAGGTTGCTTAATCCCTAACCTCTGGAGCTGATCTTTGTGCCTCAAAACTTCAAACTGTGCTTTGAGCTCACGCACTGCTTGAATGGCTTTACTGGTTTGAGGAAGCACATTTGATTGAATAGTTGGATGTACCGTAATCCCCACTAGAGGTGGTACGTCTTCAGGAATGATGGGATCTGGAGATGCAAAATTTTGATTAACAGCAGGCTCCTGGACATTCAAAGGTATATCAGCCCCTTGACTATCTTGAGTTGGTGCTGCTACTGGTACCGGTGTTATTACTGGTCCTCTGTATACGTTGACACGTGTCCCATCATTTCATTAAGAATAGGATGCACGTACACACGTTCTTCGGGATGTGTGGCATGAAAGCCATGTAGGCAAACCACGTTCCAAGCTGGTCAGAAGGAATATGGCGTAAAAATAGCCCTAATGTACTCTGAGCGTAAAGCAGTAGACTAGGCGTAAAATAGCCCCGACATAGACTTCCCACGTAAAGTGGTTGTTAAATAACCTTGAGCGTAAAAGTAGCTCAAATAGACTTTACGTACACGTCAACTGTTGAGCGTAAAAGCTCGTACAGTCTTCATGCGTAAAAGAAGCCATAGTGTGAGCGTAAAGTAGCTCAATCCACATACTAAACGACAACATTGGTCTCTGTGTAAAAACAAATCCCTTTGAATTCTGTGATATATGCCATCATTAATATCTCCATGTCAGAGTTTGTATTAAATGCGAGACTTGACAGCTTTATCCAGCGTAGAAGTGGCTAGCTTGTCCTGGGCGTAAAATCATGGGTGTAGACCCGAGCTGCTTTAGGCGTAAAATCGATTAGCCTTGTCTTGGGCGTAAAGTATTTAGTCTCTCTGCGGCGTAAAGTAGATCAATTTGAGTGGAATGATCTATCACTTTGACTCATTCTGTGAAGCACTTTTTTCGCTCCTACAGTCGTTGTGGATCGACATCCCCGCCGGGCTGGTAAGCCTCTTCATCGAACTTCTCGAACTCCTTTCTCTCTTATTTTCTTAGGGTTTAATTATGGGAGAAGATGGTGACCTAGAGCATAGGGTTGGGGAGTACTGAGAGTGAAGAAGGAGAGAGTGGTGAAGAAAATCCTAGGGTTAGGGTTTCATTGGACGGTTGAGGAAGAAGAGCTGGGTATGGGACTGCTCTCCTTGCGGCTAGGAAGTGAGAATGGTAAGAGAGAGAGAGAATAGCTTAGGTTAAAAAGTTAGGGTTTTTAACTGATCAGTCGGGCCTGTTTTCCATAAATAAATTCACTTTATTTATTGTGTTTCTGGGAAAATACAACTATAGGAATCCGATCTAGAACACGATCGCTTTATCCCTTAGACGATGCGAAGAAGAAAAGCTCTCAAAATTTCAACAGCAATTTAGATATCTATGTATCTGTACAATGAATGAGAAAAGAACTCTATTTATAGAGTCAAAAATAACTGAAAAGATAACTGTCTTCACAACCTGTGTATAGTTGAAAATCACGCAGGATTTAACATACGTAAGGTTATGAGCAGTTACTGGACGTGGCCTGTAACTGTTGGACACATGGCAATCATGCATGAGTCGTGTGCAAGTTACAGGATACGCAGGTAAGAGATCGGTGGCATGGCTGCCACGTACTCCAATTTAATGAAATCCACGCAGGCTTATTGAGGACAAAATTCACGCAGACTTTGGTACAGAAAGCTTCAGAATCCACGCAGACTTGGGGCAGAAAGCTTCAGAATTCACGCAGACTTGGAGCAGAAAGCTTCAGAATCCACGCAGACTTTGGGGCAGAAAGCTTCAGAATCCACGCAGACTTGGTGCATAAAGCTTCAAAATACACGTAAGCTTGAGGAAGGAACATAGAAGTTCAAAATACACGCAGACTTGAGTCAGAACGGCCAGCTGTCTTGATTCGACGTGCCTCGACTGACACAAAATCTCTGACATTTAATTGCCTTGTCAGTCACATTAAATGACAATAAGGTCTTTTGGTACGCCAACTTGATGAAGGCTGAGTCTTGTTGAAGAAGATTTCGAAAGTCATGCAATAGTCGGCTGTGATCTCTCGAGTTCCGTGCATACATGGCATACGAGGAGACATTCTTTGACTGTCGTACTGTCAGTCATAATGGCATTCTGACAAATGATGAGCTGTATCTCGGCGTGACTTTTAAACATTGTCTTGATCAACTCAGCGTGACTTTTAGACTTTGTCCTGATCAACTCAGCGTGACTTTTAGGCTTTGTTCTGATTAACTCAGCGTGACTTTTAGACTTTGTTCTGATCAACTCAGCGTGACTTTCATTTTTGAGGCCTACAAAACCCCCTTCAAAGTTTTCGAAAAAATGATAAATTATTTTGAAATACTTTGAAATCGAGATGATAAAATGAATTTAGTCACGCTGAGATGACTTTAAAGAGAGATTTACTCCGAAATGATTGGACTGTTGGGATTCTGTACGGTTAGGATCCCGTGCAAAGCTCCCAAATCGAGGCAAATAATGATGTTGCCGTTTGGAATTCTTCATGAGCCTATAAATAAGCCATAAACCACTTCTTTGTTTCTTTACTGCTTTAGAGAGAGAATCCACAGAAGAGAAACTTCATCTTCCCCGACGAACTTCATCTTCCCCGACTTCTTCTTCCTTTTCTCAACAGCAATGGCTCCTAAGAAAACCGACGCTCAGGCCAAGGGGAAAGCTCCTGCGACTTCCTCGCGTGCCACCACTTACAGACTTCCTCGACGCGAAGTCACGCATCCTCCTATGCAGCGTAAGTGATGGATGGGGATATGAACTGTTGAAGATAACTTGATGAAGATGACTTTGATGAAGATGAACTCCACATAGAAATCTTAGGATCTTAAGACAAATAATAAACTTCAAAAATATATCCCCCCTTCTTAGGGCAAAGGATATTAATAAAGTATGCCCCCTCTTTAGGGTCGGCCATACTTCACATCTTCGTGTTTACGAAGCTCTGTGTTTCACGCAAATGAGCATGGCTCTCATGACTCTGCGTGATTTTTCATGTATTGGCAGGGATGTCAATATTTGAATTATTCACGCAGCTTCTAAGAGTCATCCTCTGGATAGATTAGTCTTAATTTTTCAGCGTATTTTTGTCATTTTCACTTAAATGTGATTCTGGTAATGATGCATGACTTTTATTCTAATATGTCTGGACTTTGCGTGAATTAATCACCTGCGTGAATAAATCATTCAGCGTGTCTTGATAGAATATTTGTCTGAAGTCTGCGTGACTTATGAGATTTCCTTCAAACACTGCTATTCATGCATAAGGCTCGTAGACATAGATTTTACTGAAACACATCTGACCTTGTCTTCTTTTATTTTCTGTAGTGAACATCAGAAGTGAAGAGGCAGATTATGAAGGGCACTTGAGTTTTTCATTTAAACATGATTTATCTCATGTGCAATTTCCTCAGTTTGACCTTCCAGAAGCCAGACTGTCGTTGTTGGCAAATCAAGACCATATAACTCTACTCTGTCTGATGAATGGTCAACCCTTTCAGAGTCTTGATTTGGTGTCTCACAAGAAACCAGCATTTCTGTTCGGGGATGCCATAGCACCGAAGTCACAACCAAAGGGCATCAGAGAGAAGGTCTGCTTCTGTTGCGAAGGTGATGCAAAACAGCCCATGTACTGGCCGAAGGTTTCTAGGGGCTTATCTATCATGAGATTCATGCATGCCAGCTATCCCAGAAAGATGTCCTGGCACTTAACAGAATATCAGCAGGCAAAGGCGAGCCGTATCATTTACAGGAAGGAGGGATTCTTCAGTTCCCTAGAGAATCATGTATCCGTGTTTCGAGGTTTAAAATCGGGATATGTACCACCTGAAGACTCATCAATATTGATGCCATTCAGAATGCCTGTTTTCATAAATGAATTCATGGCAAACGAGAATGCATTCTACCCCACTGATTCGACGCCGAGGATGAACGGCTTAATGAATCAGGAGAACGTGAGATGGAGGACTTTGGTCCATTGGGCTCTGGAGCAGTTTGAGAGTGAGCTGAAGAAGATAAACCTTTATGACGCGATCGTCAATTCCGCATACGGCTTCAGACCCAACCCCTTTCTTTTCCTGGCTTTGGTTGAGAGGTATAACCACAGGACGGGGACATTATGACTCCCAAAGGGGAGATGGGCTTTGCCCTTCATGAGATGGAATACATCTCGCATCTACCTTCAGGCATACTACTGTATGAAGAGTATGTGCCTACGACAGAAGAGCTAAACTTTCTGTCGGAGAAGAATCCAGAGATGGTGCACATATTTGAAGAGATGATGTGCCATTTCGGCACATGTACTATGTATTACAAGAGTTCTAAAGATGAAGCCGGCAACCGCATCCAGAAGTGGATGTCTTATCTTTTTCTGAACCGTGAAAAGGATGAGAAAAAGATAAACGAGAAGAGATGGTACCAAATTAACTTCTTCAAGCCTCTCTCTGAGAGTGAAATCATTTATCTACTAGAGAAGTATGACTGCAAGGATTTCACGATCACTGAAGACTGGTATGAGTTTAAAGCTGGAACCACCTTCAGCTCGTATGTGAGGCAGAGTGGAAAGACTCTGTAAAAGAACGGTCATTTAGCCGAATTTCTATCTCTTTGGTTAAGAAGATTCATCGTTCCTGGCTCCAGCTCTCTAGACAGAATACATAGAGGCGTTATCTTTGCAGCAGTGCGCCTTATATATGGTTATAAGATAGACTTATTATCAGCGATGACCTGTAGGCTGAACGCAGGTCTTCGGAATTTTGTAACCAATATGCTATCTAATCAGAGGAGGATGACCGATGAATTCCCCAGAATAGAGATGCCCTTCATATATCTATATGGTTGGCTTCTTCTGCATCATGACGGTCTGATACCTCCAGGAGCAGGAGGGACTGGCAGTCTCTTTTTGGAGAAGTATTCTGGAGAGACTTTCTGGAAGGTTCACACTTTTCCAGAATGCAGAAATATTCTGAATCGAGCGTCACATTGGTCCATTCAATGTGTCCCTCCACCACTGGGTTATGAGAGCAGGCCCTTGAATATGATAGACGGAGATAAAGGGAACAGGCTAGATGATGTAGCCTTTCAGTGGTTGCAGAGAATCCGGCCCTCTCATCTAGTATACCGTCATGAAGAAATGATGTATCTGGAGCCGTATCTACCGAGCCGATTTGACAGGCAATTCGGATATGACCAACTTCATGTTGGGAACGCCACCACCTGCCTTTCTGCCCGTGGAGGGCTTATTGACGGAGCTCGGGCCTGGAGATATTTCGCGGCTAGAGATACAAAAGTTGTATTCTCTATGCCTAATCCTTTATCCAGCACGGGGACGAAGATGCTTTACACATATGCTCGCTTCTATGTTTCGTCGAGCACCTTCATGCCGAGTTTCCATCTGAAGACTTTTGTTGCGGAAGACGACCCAACAAAGAGGTCGAAGAAGAAAACTGTTATTCAACAATTTCCTCCGAAACCTGAAGATGAAACAGCGGAGGTTGAGCCCCTATATGACTTATTTCATGGGGGAAATTTTCCTGATGAAGTTCTTCCTCCCATATTTGTATCCCTTTCTAAGAGGAAACGAAGCAATGAATCTGAGATAGTCTCCAAAAAGAGTACTAAGTCTCAGACATCTAAGAAGAAGAAGAAAGGGGTCTCAGTAACTGCCACTTCATCTTTAGGTGGCATCTCAGTTGACGAAGATGACGCCGCCGATAAAGACGAAGATACGGATGAAGACGAAGCTCCTTTGATAACAAGGAGGTCGAGAGGCAAGTACGTCAAGAAGACCGTCGGCAAACTGAAGGGCAATAATCTCCTGGAAACGATTATGAGTGAAGGGGTTTTGCCAGAGATCAATGAAGCGGCTTCTACTGAGAAAACAGAATCTGATAATGTGCATCTTCCAGCAACTTCCGCTGAACAGCCTGAGGTAGAATCCACTCGAGCTCAGGGAACGACTACTCCAACAACAAGTGGAGTAGCTATTGAACCCTCAGAGATAAGGATGATCCCTTTTGAACATGGGACTGAGGGCGTCATCCAGGCATTGGATGACCAGATTGAATATTCTGAAGAAGAACCAGCCCCGGCAGAGGTTATGGAACAACCGAAAGTTCCAGAAACTCAGGTTGAGGAAAACATTTCTTTGGCCAAAGACGATGAAGACGTGTCAACGTCCGAACTACCAGCTGCTGATGACTTGTTGAAGAATGTTTGTAAAGACATCATTCTTCGAACTGATATTCAAGGGGAAACTGAACTGGCAGTCGATACTGAGCTTGCCATCATTACTGTTCCTGAGATTCATTCATCTCAAGGAATAGATGAAGATGTGAACATCATGGACTCCGGATCAGAGACTCATCTTGAAGCCGAGGATGAAAAAGAGTCTGAAGAAGAAGAAACTGAAGAAGGAGATGATTGGCATGCTGGCACTTCTACTCCTTATGATGAAGATAAAGTCAGAGGGAACAGAATAGAACTCAGCCCCGAACCTGCTCAATCTCCAGACAACGCTCCAGCACCCAGTAATTCTGGAGCTGGAAGCAGCCACATAAAGCAGGTGTCGGACACCATCATGGACCGGCTACGAGAAGACGCAAAACTCCCTCACCACATAGAATACGAACCTCAGCCTAGTATAATTTTATTTCAGATTCTGTTTTTACTGTTTCTTTTTCTTTAGATGCTGATTATTTTTTTTTGACTAATAGGAACTGCTGCAGCAATGAGTTCAACTCATGCTCCACTTGTCCAGACTGATGCTGATGAAGGGAGTTCGCACTTGCCAACTTCTCCAGTGGCACATACTTCCGTTCCCAGGATAGAAAACATACAAGCTTCTTCTGCAATGATGGCAGCGACTCCTGGGTTCGAGACAGGACTGGCAAGAACTCTGGAGATGTATTCAAATATCATCTATTCATATCTGGATACGTACTCCAAGCGTTTCTTGAAGGACGAAGCTATGCCCTTCTCTGAGCTTCGAACTATGATCAATTTCCCGCTCATGGCGTTGCGACATGCTGGTTGCGAATCTCAGTGCATCTTCTTCGAACATCTCCTGGATGAGTTGGAAATAACTATCCGAAAATACTGGAAGACTAAGAAGGAAGACATTCATTCTTTAACGGTGGCTGAGATCAGTCAACTAGAGCATGAAGTCCAGTCCCAGCAAGCTGCATTAGAAGCATTTCTTGCCTCTTCTTCTGAGAAATTAGTAGAAAAGGGTGAAGAAATATTAGCTACTCGTCAGAGAGTAGAGCTTCTGGAGAAAGATAAAGCATCCAAAGCTGAAGAAGTTGAAAGATGAGTTGGCTCGTCTTCAAGAGCGAATTGCTGTCATAGAAACAGAGCAAGCTGAGGTCATTGTTGCTTATATTTCTGAAGCCGAACGTTGTGAAACTCTTCAAAAGGAGCGAGAGCAGATGCAGACAGAGCAAATTGAAGAAGTTAATCGTCTCCAATCTGCTATTATCATTTTTTATGAACAAAATGTCGCTGTTGAAGCAGCAAAAAAGTTCGAAAAGCTCATGAAGAGAAAATGAGTATTGTACTTGATCGTATTAAGGAGCTAATAACTCCTAATAAATAGATCTTGTAATCAACATTTTGATTTTGAATAAAGACGAATGAGAACCTTTGATCTGATTTTTGACTTTGTTGTTTTGATAATGATATAGTAATAGAAAATATGTTCAGAGGTAAATAATACATAACACATTTCTATAGAATAGAATGTACAAATAAACTTTATAATTCTATCAGAGGATATCAAACCAGAGATGATCTTAGTTTGATACTGATTAGAAAAAATAGAATTCAGACATAAAAAATATCTTCGAACTCAATTTTTCATAATATTTGGACTCGAGAATCAAAAGATTAGATATCATTTTCATAAATATGATACTGACATGGATGATAAACGGTGATGAATCGTAAATGTATGTGGGATGAACGGGAAAACTGAGAAATAATGGAATGAACGGATAAATCGTTAAAAATGAATGATAATGAACGGATGAACCGTTAGATGATGATGAATGAACGGATTAACCATCGGATTATAATGAACGGGCGAACCGTCAGATGAATGTGATAAATGAACTGATGAACCGTCAGGCATTAATGAACGGGCGAACCGTCGGATGAATGTGATAAATGAACGGATGAACCGTCAGGCATTAATGAACGGGCGAACCGTCGAATGAATGTGTCGCTTAATTATTTGAGGAACTTCTGTCTATAAATATAGCAGAAATCTGACAAGAACGAACACTTCTACTCTTCAACATAAAAATGTCGTCTGAAGAAGTATCCAAGAAGGCTGAAATCGCTCCGAAGGTTCAGAAGGGCACTGAAGAACGCCCTGCCGATCCAGTTCATCCGAGGAAGGTAGAAGCAGGCGAAGGTTCGTCTGCACCCAAGCCACCACGAGACATTCTGTACTTTCTGCTTGATCCAGGAAGGACTGAAGAAGAGGAAGCCATGAGGATGGCTGCTTGCAGATTCCTCGTGGGTTCCAGCAAAGAAGTTCTCAGCTCTTTTGCTGATCACATTTTTGAGAAGGACGGCAGCGGTCCGCGTCCAAATGTAGAGAAGGATGATAGTGACCTTCCTTAATATCATGTACTATCATTCATGATGAAATAATATTTGAATTCATGAACTTGAACTTTGTCTGATGATTTACAAGTATTTATATTTATACATAATACTTTTTAAGGAATTTGCCATTAATAGGCATCATAACAATTCGACCATCCAGTCCTGAGAGTTGATAAGCTCCATTTGAGAAGACTCGGCTCACAACATAGGGACCTTCCCACTTTGCATCGAACTTGCCTTTGCTCATATGAGTCATAGTCATAGGACGTCTGACTGCAAGAATAAGTTCTCCTTTTTGATATGCTCGAACTCTGACTTTCTTGTTAAAAGCTCTTGAGATTCTAGCTTGATAGAATTCGATATTCTGTTGAGCAGATAATCGCTTTTCATCCAGAGCTTCTAATTCCTGAAGTCGAAGACGATCATTATTCTCGATGGTAAGTTCATTAGCGATTGCTATCCTTAAAGAAGGAATTTGAATCTCTAATGGGAGAACGGCTTCGCATCCGTACACCAGAGAGAAAGGTGTACATTTAGTAGCATTACGAACTGTAGTGCGGTAAGCCCACAAACATTCACCAAGTTTCTCACTCCAATTACGTTTGTTGGTAGAAACAAACTTCTTTAAGAGTTTGATGATAGTTTTGTTGAAAGATTCTGCTAATCCGTTAGCTGCCGGATTATATGCAGTAGAAGACACATTGTTGATCCGATGATCGTCGCAGAATCGAGTAAACTTCTGGCTGACGAACTGTGGCCCATTATCATGAATAATGCGTCGAGGAACACCAAATCTGTAGATGACATGATGCTTGATAAAGTTGATAACATTGGAAGTTTTGACTTCAGATAAAGGAATAGCTTCGGCCCATTTGGAGAAATAATCGGTTATTGCGAGAATAAACCGATGACCTTTTGATGACGGCGGATTGATTGGACCGATAATGTCCATGCCCCAAGCTTCAAAGGGCCATGATGCTGCCGTTGGATGTAGAAATTTTAAGGGTTGATGAATAAAGTCTGCATGAATTTGACAAGCTTTACACTTCCTTGCATATTCGATGGCATCTGATACCATAGTGGGCCAATAATAACCCATACGTCGAATACGGTCTTGAAGTTTTGGTCCAGGCTGATGTGCTCCACAAATTCCATCATGTGCTTCGCGAATAATTTGTTGAACCTCATCACCGGCAATACATCGAAGAAGTAAACCATCATAAGCTCGACGATATAAAGTTTTTGTAGTATGATTGTAATAGAATCTGAGTGATCGTCGTCTGATAGATGCTGCCTCACTCGGATTATCTGGAAGAATATCATACAATACGAAATCTAAGAAAGGAAGTCTCCAATCTTTATCCGTATTCTGATTCTCAGCTGAATTACTGAAGGTGAATTTCATACTAGAATCAGATGAAGATGATAATGATTTACAACTTAATCCAAATCCTCTTGTTGTATTGACATCATGAGATGTTGATTCTTCAGTGTCAACTGGAAGTCCTAGAGTTAGATTGTTTTTGAGATAAAATAATTCTCGATTGCAAACAACAATCATTTGTTGACGTCTAATCGGAATAGCCAATACTGTCGCGAGATTAGCAAGAGCATCAGCTTCTGTGTTACATGCTCGCCTAACATGCTCGATGAAGAAGTCTTCAAATGAAGAAGCCATAGATATAGCCGATCTATGATAAGGAACCAGATCTTGATGGCGAACTTCATAAGTACCCCTTATCTGATTGACAATGAGTTTAGAGTCTCCAGACGCCTCTAAATGTTGAATATTCAGATGTTTAGCAAGCTGAAGACCAATGAGTAATGCATTGTACTCAGCAACGTTGTTTGAACATGGCTGATCGAGAGAATAAGCTCTTTGGATAGCAAGACCTTCTGGTGATACTAGAACAATTCCAACTCCAGCAACAATGTCACCATTAGGACCTATTCTTGAAGCTCCGTCAAAGAATAGACGCCAAGTAGAATCTTTTTCATCAATTTGATTTGAGTCTAGGACCTCATCTGGAATTTCATCATAAAGTTTTGAATTCTCTGGAATAGAATGAGCAGCCAGAAAATCAGCTAAAGCTTGTCCTTTAACTAATTTCTGAGGGATATAATGCATGTCATACTAAGCAAGTAAGATTCCCCAGTTAGCCAATCGAGAATTTAAAACACTTGGTTTCTTCATCATGACTCGTATAGGATTGATCCTAGAAATGACATGAATGGTTTGGCCAATGATATAATGTCGTATCTTTTGAACAGCGAACATCAGGGCTAGACATTCTTTTTCGACTGGTGAATATCGAGGTTCAGCTCCGGTCATAGTACGACTGAGATAGTAAATGGCTTGTTCATGACCATTTTTATTCTTTTGAGCGAGCAATGCACCCAATGAATGACTCATTGCTCGGGTATATAGGAGGAACGGTATTCCTGAGACAGGAGGTACCAATACTGGAGGGCTTATCAGATATTGTTTTATGTCATCAAATGCTTTCTGACATTCATCATTCCAGACAAAAGAAACACCTTTCTTCATAAGTTTATTGAATGGTCTGCAGCGTCCTGAAAGATTAGAGATGAATCTCCTGATATAAGCGATCCTTCCTTGAAATCCTCGTAGCTCTTTTAAGGTGCGTGGAGGACGCATCTCTTGGATGGCTTTGATCTTCTCGGGATCCACGTGTATACCTTTTGAGGTAATGACGAAGCCGAGAAATTTGCCACTAGAGACGCCTAAGAAGGACTTAGTAGGGTTCATCTTTAATTGACGCTTACGCATTAGATCAAAAATAGTCTTCAAATCTTGGATGTGATCCTCTTTTTGTCGACTTTTGACTGCGATATCATCAACATAGCATTCGACTGTCTTCCGCAAATGTTCACGGAATATAGTGCTCATGGCTCGTTGATAAGTTGCTCCTACATTCTTGAGACCAAATGGCATAACTGTATAACAGTATGTACCGATCGGCGTTCTGAAAGAAGTGTATTTCTCGTCATCTGGAAATATTTTAATCTGATTGTACCCAGAATACCCGTCCATGAATGACATCCATTCAAACCCACAGGTATTATCGATCATAACATCAGTAATTGGTAGAGAGAATTCGTCTTTAGGACATGCCGCATTGAGATCGCGGAAGTCTATGCATACTCTGATCTTACCAGTCTTTTTAAGGACAGGAACTATATTAGCCACCCAATCGGAATGTTGTTCCTCTCTAATAAACCCAGAGGCCATGAGTTTATTGACTTCAGCTTCAATTACATCCATAATGTCTGGACAAAATCGTCGCTGTTGTTGCTTAACCGGTTTAGCATTCGACATGATATTGAGTTTGTGAGTTGCAATCTGTGGATCAAGTCCTGGCATATCTTCATAACTCTAAGCGAAGACATCGATGTATTCATGAATAAGTTTGATCATGTCTTGCTTATCAGCTTCTGAAAGACTTTCACTAATGAATATTGGTTTGGGGGATCCCTCTTCACCAACATCTATTTGAACAAGTTTGTCTTCAGTCGGAGGTTCTTTTTGCTTAAATCGGAATTCCCATTGATTATCTAACCTTTGGGCCCATTGTTCTGATTTCGGTGAGATTTCAAATTCGTCTTCGTTTTTATCATCTTCTTCAGACCTATCAACAGAGACCATGTTGGAAGACATAATGTTGTAATGGAAGTCACCGATACTTGTATCAGAATCCCAAGAGGTAGTACTACAAGAATCAGATCTATTATCTTCGTCAGATTCGGGATCTTCATGGACAGTATTGATAAAAGGAGTAGGAGCAATATAACCTAATCCGCATTTTGTCCTCCCATATTTCAGAGGAGGAATTCGAACAGGCATTTTTCTTCCTTTTCCATTATTGAGGCCAGTTCTGAAGTCATAGCCCATGTTTTTAATGATGTCTTTAGATTGCTGACTATAACGACGTAGTTGTAATCTTCCAGTATCATCGTTTTTGTCATCATCTTCTAAATCAGAAGGATTCTGGGGCCCTTTGTAGAAGAATATTGGAATGTCTCCTGGCTTTCTACTAGGAACCAGAAAGTATGAAGTTTGTACTGATTCTAGGGACACGTCTGTATGAAAAGTCTGTACAACTCCTATAGTTATTGTTCTCAAGTCATCTAACAAATGCAAATAACTATGAACGTGATTACACACATCAATATACTGCAAAGATGGAGACTTTTTATTAAATTTAAAAGCAGTAGTATTTACATTGGAAGAAGGCTGAGCCTTAGAAATCTTAGCCAAATCAATGACTAAAGGGGGAGAAGAAGAACCAGAGGAAGTTTTGTTTCGATTAAGATCGATAACAAATGGCTCAGAAGAGGTGAGCTCCCTTGAAACCTGAGATGGAAGAGTAGTCCGCCCTCCAACAGGGATTACTAGAGTATCCTATTTTATATGTGAAGACGCAGGAACTGTAGTACGCCCACTGACAGGAATGATCAGTGTATCTTGAGTAGGCGACTGAGGTAATGGAGAGATTCGTCCGCTCACTGGAATAATGAAAGAACCTTCTCCAGAGGGTTTAGGAGACTGTTGCTGAGTAGTTCGACCTTTAATAGGAATTATCAAGGTCTCACTTTGCGGATCTTCTTTTTCCATGGCTTGTACTAATTTTGTATACTCCTCTTTGTACCATCGGGAATTACTGAAATAAGCTTCAACCCCACGGAAAGGATTTATATCAACAACTTCCTTTTGTACTCTTCCATTGCTGTCAATGTATTTAAAGCACTGATGAAGAGTAGAAGGCACTATATTATTTTCATGAAAGAAGGGTCTTCCCAGGAGAAGATTATAAGATCCTACGATCTCAATCACATAGAAAGTGACTTTGGATCTAAAATCGCCTATTTGGAGTTTCAGATGAATCTTTCCTAACGGCTCGCTTCGACTTTGATTGAATCACAAGATAGTAGTAACCGTCTTGGAGAGCTTGTGAAGAGGGATTTTTAGTTCATCCAACAGACTCTTTGGCATTATGCTTAAAGCAGACCCTGGATCAATGAGGATACGATCTATCTTCATCGTATCGATATAACCGGTGTAGTAGAGAGGCCGATCATGTCGATTGTCCTCCAATAACATGTCATCTTGTGTAAAGGTGATATTCGGGATGATCTCCAATACACTATTGCAATGTAAGCAAGTAGCAGGTTCTTCATCTGGCTTCTTTAATTGTGCAAGACAAGAGTCCGCTTGAAGAAGTGCCTCACTTAATGTCTCCCGAGTCTCTTTAGAAAGACGTAGAAGTTCGAAGAGGGACATTCTAGCTGGAGTATTAGCGAGTTGAGCTAAGATGTCAAAGTTATAAGGCTTCTGAAGTCCAAGAGGAGGGAACTTCTTGATTGGTTTGTCGAAGCGAACTTGTTGTTTGCCTTTCTCCAGTGTTGTGGGCTTGGAAGGAATAGCTACAACCGGTGAAGTTGAAGGAATAGGTGCAGTGGGTGATTCTTCCTCAAGAGGAACATCAGGAGCATCTTTGTCAGCAGGAGGGATATCAGGAGTATCCTCAGGACTCTTGGAATAATCCTTTAGATAAGGTTTCCCTGTCCTAGTAGCACCAGCCAGTGCTTCTCCCTTATCTTTCGGCTCTGTGTCAGAAGTAGACTCGAAAGAAGTCATATGACATGACTTAATTTTTCCAGCCTTCTTAGATTTTCGGGAAGTAGTCTTTTAAAGAGGAGGAGATTCAAAATCTGCCACTAGATCAGGATGAATCCATATAATTTCTCCTGTGTCCATAGTGATCGGTACTAATCCTTCAGACTGTGGAGGGGGAATATTTACTATTTCAAGAGTTGCCTTGGGAATAGGAACAATCCCGCTTTCAAGGAATTGAGGAGGGAAATCTTCGAATTGTATAGAGACGACGTTGGAGGTGACGGTCTTCTCTTTCGGAGTAAGAGTGATAGCTCCAGATTTAATTATTTCCTGGATCTTTCCTTTCAGTACATAACATGTACGAACTGTGTGGCCCAACATTCTGTGGTACGGACAATATTTAGGATGATCTGTCTTGCCAGCTTCATCAGGTTTCTTGATTTCAGGTAATTGTATTTTATTACCTTTCAGCAGACATTCAAAGATACCAAGGACATCATCGTCATCAAAAGAGTATTCTTCTTTGGGACGAGGTGCTCTTGGTTGTTGGGTCGTAGAAGCAGGAGGAGTTTGAACAGTCAATGCATCTTTACTCTGAAGATTAACTTCAAGGGTTTCTTTTCCCTTGCGAGTATTGGATTTAGCATTATTGTTAGTACTTTGACCTGTTTCTTTGGGAGTCATCTGTACTCCTAAACCTTTGAAGGTTTCAGCACTAATTTCTGCGGCCTTGGCACTAACTATGAAGGAAGGCCAATCTTGAATTGAGTAGATCCTGTCCACATGCTGATGATTGGTAACATATTTGATTTGCAGGTGTCAATGGTGACAGCGTCAGGAGTTCCAAGAGGCATCTTCAAAGCTTCTCTTCGAAATCGTTCAATGAAATCCTCTGTAGTTTTATTATTTTTCTGCTTGATTCTTATAAGAGCAGACATAGTCATGTCATTGAGCCCTTCATAGAACCGTTCAAGAAACATTTGTTTGAAACCGGCAAACGAGGTAATACACCCATCCGGGAGACTTCTATACCATTCATAAGCCGTTCCTTTGAGACATCCGACAAACACCCGAGTAAGGAGGGCGTCACTTGGTTGTAGTTGGTCAGTCATCACTTCAAAGTGATTAATAAATTGACTCGGAGAAGTGGTTCCATCATAGAATGAGATAGTAGGAGGTTTGTATTTAGGAGGATACGATACTTGCTTCTATTCTATTGGATAAGGTTGCTTAATGCCTAACCTTTGTAGACCATCCTTCTGTTTGAATGCCTCAAATTGAGTTCGGAGATTCCTCAATTCTTCAGTAACAACTCCGGAGGATTGTGGAGTTGTAGCTTGTAGAGAATAGTTGGGAGGAGGAACAGCATTATAAGCACTACCCCCAGCTCCCGAGTGACTAGGAACTGGTTGAGCTTGCCCAGGAGTATTAGATTGTACTGCTGGAGGAACATGTACTGGACTTACACCAGTGTCAATTGGTATGGCATCTGGTACAGTCTGTTGATTTTGCAGCTGGGTTGCCATGAGTTCATACATCGACTTCATAGTATCAGCCATAGATTTCATTTGCTATTCCAAAGAAGCAATCCTTTGTTCTTGAGGAGTCAAGGAAGAAGAAGGTTCATCAGTATTCCCATCGACCATATAAGTCGTGACTGTACGAGGGATTATTGATGAACTGGTGGATGTTGTATGTTCTGAATCATTGCTTTGTGTATCAAAGTCATTTGTAGGAGAACTACCCCCAGTAGGAAGAGGTGGGAAGTTGGATTCTCCAAAGAATTCAGAATAATCTTCAGAAACAGAAGTTCTTTGACTAGAAGCCAGAACTCTTGCTCTGGTGCCTCTATATACTCCATCTGGACTATCAGTTCTACCTCCAGTATCCCGAGAGGTCATGTTGACAGAAGCAAACAGAGGTTCATCTTCATCAGGCATAGGTTCACACTGAATCCGGGTAAAGACAGATTGTCGTTTAGTTTGACATCTGCATTGCATCGTGACTCTTGGCTGGAAGTCACATTCAGCATCAGCATGGTTATGATCCATTGATTGACATCTGCATTGAATTATGACTTTTGGCTGGAATTCATATTCAGCATGGTCATGATCCATTGACACAGAATTATTCCTTCTCTTCTATTGAAGGTGTTCCCGTAAATCTGTCTGTGAAGATTGAGGTACATCAGAGAATATTCTTTGTGTATTTTTAGGAATATATTTTCGGTTCTTGGGTCTTGATGGCTCTTGATTATATAGAGAGTGATTGATCTGAGCCACATAATTTCTAGCATACTCTGCATCTGGATCTCTTGCTTTTGTTCCCGATTGGTATGGTTTTTTGACATCAGAAGTGCTTCCCAAACGGGTTTGATTAAGTTTTGTTCTTAGATCAGTTGGAGGTAAAACATTGGTTTTTGATACTTGGAGTTTTCCTTCCATTGCTCTGGATATTTACAGAGAAGGAAGAGTTGAACCACCCCCTTGATTAGGAGTTGGTAACAGACCTTCTTTTATAGACAAATTCTGTGCCCAATTCGAAGAAGTCGTAGAAGAAGACATTAAGAAATGTTTCTTCTTAGACTTATTCAAGTTTTGAGACATAGAATGTCCAGAAGGAAGAGTAGTCAAAAGACCATCTCCTTTTCTTTGACTAACAAAACTATCAGTCAAAGCTGTTCCTGAAGTAAACACTACAGGAGCAGAAGAAACAACTAAAGAGTTGTTTCTTTTCGAAGGGACTTTGTGTGCCATTTGTGAAGAAGCTTTAGCAAGACTACCCCCAGTTCTAGTAGAAGTTGGCAAGGAAGAAGAGATAGCTAAAGAGCTATTCTTCTTAGATGATGTATACGGAATACACGCTGAAACAGGCTTGGTTAAAGAACCAGTGCTGTTAGCGTAACTTTTGATTTTAGAAATACACGCTGGAACAGCTTTGGCTAAGGAGCCAGTGCTGTCAGCGTGACTTTGGAGTTTGAGATTGCACGCTGGAACAGGCTTGGCTAAGGAGCCAGTGCTGTCAGCGTGACTTTTGACTTTGAGATTGCACGCTGGAACAGGCTTGGCTAAGGAGCTAGTGCTGTCAGCGTGACTTTTGACTTTTGTCGTCTTCGAGCACACAAGAGCGTGTGTGCTAGCAGTAGAGTTCTTGCCAGTGTTAAGAGTAGACACTGTGGCAGAAACTTCACCATTGGTTGCCAACAGATTCTTAGGGACGTAGATAGACCGTCCCTTCGACTTGGCAGTGGTGATGGAGGCTGAAGTGGGCTTGCCACCCTTAGCCCGTTGCATTTCTTCGTAGGCGAGTTGATCGAATTGGATCGATATCACCTTCTTCGTCGAGCCGACTGACGAAGTGTCGTATTGAGTTGTTGCCATCTCAGAAGAGGAGATAGTTTTCTCCAGCAGAGTCGCCAATTTGTTTTCTATAAATAAATTCACTTTATTTATTGTGTTTCTGGGAAAATACAACTATAGGAATCCGATCTAGAAGACGATCGCTTTATCCCTTAGACGATGCGAAGAAGAAAAGCTCTCAAAATTTCAACAGCAATTTAGATATCTATGTATCTGTACAAAGAATGAGAAAAGAATTCTATTTATAGAGTCAAAATAACTGAAAAGATAACTGTCTTCACAACCTGTGCATAGTTGAAAATCACACAGGATTTAACATACGCAAGGTTATGAGCAGTTACTGGACGTGGCCTGTAACTGTTGGACACATGGCAATCATGTATGAGTCGTATGCAAGTTACAGGACACGCAGGTGAGAGATCGATGGCATGGCTGCCACGTACTCCAATTTGATGAAATCCACGCAGGCTTATTGAGGACGAAATTCACGCAGACTTTGGTGCAGAAAGCTTCAGAATCCACGCAGACTTGGGGCAGAAAGCTTCAGAATTCACGCAGACTTGGAGCAGAAAGCTTCAGAATCCACGCAGACTTTGGGACAGAAAGCTTCAGAATCCACGCAGACTTGGTGCATAAAGCTTCAAAATACATGCAAGCTTAAGGAAGGAACATAGAAGTTCAAAATACACGCAGACTTGAGTCAGAACGGCCAGCTGTCTTGATTCGACGTGCCTCGACTGACACAAAATCTCTGACATTTGATTGCCTTGTCAGTCATATTAAATGATAATAAGGTCTTTTCGTACGCCAACTTGATGAAGACTGAGTCTTGTTGAAGAAGATTTCGAAAGTCACGCAATAGTCGGCTGTGATCTCTCGAGTTTCGTGCATACATGGCATATGAGGAGACATTCTTTGACTGTCGTACTGTCAGTCATAATGGCATTCTGACAAATGATGAGCTGTATCTCAGCGTGACTTTTAAACATTGTCTTGATCAACTCAGCGTGACTTTTAGACTTTGTCATGATCAACTCAGCGTGACTTTTAGGCTTTGTTCTGATTAACTCAGCGTGACTTTTAGACTTTGTTCTGATCAACTCAGCATGACTTTCATTTTTGAGGCCTACAAAACCCCCTTCAAAGTTTTCAAAAAAATGATAAATTATTTCGAAATACTTTGAAATCGAGATGATAAAATGAATTTAGTCACGCTGAGTTGATCAGAACAAAGTCTAAAAGTCACGCTAAGTTAATCAGAACAAAGCCTAAAAGTCACGCTGAGTTGATCAGGTCAAAGTCTAAAAGTCACGCTGAGTTGATCAAGACAATGTTTAAAAGTCACGCTGAGATACAGCTCATCATTTGTCAGAATGCCATTGTGACTGACAGTACGACAGTCAAAGAATGTCTCCTCGTATGCCACGTATGCACGGAGCTCGAGAGATCACAGCCGACTATTGCGTGACTTTCGAAATCTTCTTCAACAAGACTCAACCTTCATCAAGTTGGCGTACCAAAAGACCTTATTGTCATTTAATGTGACTTATAAGGCAATCAAATGTCAGAGATTTTGTGTCAGTCGAGGCACGTCGAATCAAGACAGCTGGCCGTTCTGACTCAAGTCTGCGTGTATTTTGAACTTCTATGTTCCTTCCTCAAGCTTGCGTGTATTTTGAAGCTTTATGCACCAAGTCTGCGTGGATTCTGAAGCTTTCTGCTCCAAGTCTGCGTGAATTCTGAAGCTTTCTGCCCCAAGTCTGCGTGGATTCTGAAGCTTCACTACACCAAAACAGGCAATTACCAACGGTTAGTACCGTGACAAATAATTTTTGTCACGGTAATAACCGTGACGAATTGGGCGTGACAAATTTTTGTAACGGTTTTCGTCACGGTAATAACCGTTACAAAAATAAATTTTGTAACGATTTTCGTCACGGTAATAACCGTTATGAAAACAAATTTTGTCAAGGTACTATTCGTGACAAAAGCTTTCTGCACCACAGTCTGCGTAAATTTCGTCCTCAATAAGCCTGCGTGGATTTCATCAAATTGGAGTACGTGGCAGCCATGCCACCGATCTCTCACCTGCGTGTCCTGTAACTTGCACACGACTCATGCATGATTGCCATGTGTCCAACAGTTACAGGCCACGTCCAGTAACTGCTCATAACCTTGCGTATGTTAAATCCTGCGTGATTTTCAACTATGCTCAGGTTGTGAAGACAGTTATCTTTTCAGTTATTTTTGACTCTATAAATAGAGTTCTTTTCTCATTCATTGTACAAATACATAGATATCTAAATTGCTGTTGAAATTTTGAGAGCTTTTTTTCTTCGCATCGTCTAAGGGATAAAGCGATCGTCTTCTAGATCGGATTCCTATAGTTGTATTTTCCCAGAAACACAATAAATAAAGTGAATTTATTTATGGAAAACAGGGCCGGGTTTGAGAGGTTGGGCTTTAGTGTTTTAAAAGAAAGAAAAAAAACAATTTTATCTGCAGCAGTAGCAGATTAAGGTTTGGGTGGGCCGGGTTTGAGATGTTGGGCAGAGGCTAGGTTAGTGTTCAGAATTGGGTTATGTGCAGGCCCAGTAGGATTTCTGGGCTGAGTAGTTTTGGGCTGTAGGCTTGCAGTTTGGACTGGTTTATTTATTATTATTAGTGGTATCATTTGTACCAATATTATTATTGCTATTATTATTACTACTCTCTTGGAAATTTTTGGATAGCAAATAATTTCATAAAGTAGTTATTAAATATAAACTATTTTTGTTAATGTTTTAAAATCTATTTGGATATATTGCTAGTAGAAATAAATTCTAAATGATTATCTTACCAATATTATTTTGCTAGTAATATGTTTCTATTATTTTCTAAAAAGGAACAATTTTTACTAAATATAGTTTAAGGAATTATTCACTAATATCTATATGTGGATTAAACTATATTGTACCATATGGTTAGATAGCTAGTACTGATAGTTAGCAGTTCATAGATTAGAAAATAGATTAGATGGCTAATGTCTTTATTTCATGCTAACCAACTTATATCAAATGCTAGGTGGACCTAGAAACTATCTTACTGCAACTGGACTCCAGAGCGAGGCAAGTACACCGACTCGATCCCTTTACTCTGTATTTCTGTCTTGCTTCATGTTCTCATATTGACATGTTGTACACACGACTGTTCATTGTTCATTGTTCACCGTTCATCGTTCATAGTTCATTGTTCTCACTTGTACATTGGGGTGGGGAAATACTACAGATATGTGACCAACCCTATTTTAGCTAGGCATTGACTAATAGCTTAGGTCTCACATCGTGCACGTGGGACCCTAAGCCGTACCATTATTCATGTGCTCATTGTTCATTGTTTACCCAGCCGGTCACATACTCTGATAGTTATTTCACTTGCATGTTACACTGATAGTCTAGTTCATTGTTTCTGGATCTGGTACTATAGTTTATCGTTATTCATGTACTACAGTTTCATATTCCTGTCTGGTACCATAGTTCATATTGTGATTCTTTTTCATGCATTTCAGTTTACATTGTTTAGTGCTTCTTGTCGGGGTTGTACTTTGCTCCTTTTTTGACAGGATACGTTGCAGGTGTTGAGGCTTTCTACCCTAGCATTATGGATTGCTGGACGGGTTGATAGTTAGCTAGCCTGGAGGCTACGAGGAGATTAGCAATGGGTTAGAACTTTGTTATGCAGGTTTATTTTTTTGAATTGATGATTTTGTATTATAAAAGACATGGTTATTTGTAATATTATAGAGCACGTGTCTAGATGCTGTGATGTGATTTCATGATGTGACTTGAGATATTAGATACTTAGTACAACTTACTACGTTGTATCTCCCAACGTAGGCTGGGCGTGTCCGACTTGTGTCCGATTATTCGGGAGCGGGTCGTGACAGTCGTCAAACTACATGTCTACGAATTTGTTTTGATGATACGAACCCAACCGTATGTCCAAGGTTGGATTCCGGTGGGCCGTGCACAAGATCGTCCGTTGAATCGGATCGTGGGGCCCGCAAAACGGCGATCCGATCAACTGTTCTCAAAATTGGACCAAACTTGGCATACATGACCAGAAAAACGATACGGTCCTATTGGCACAAGTTTCATCTCGATATGACGAACATGCACAAAGTAATTGAGAAATTTGCACAGAGGCCGATACGGTGAATTTCGACGGATACGCATCAAATTCGTCGCGCACACGCAACCAATTTAAATTCCGTCAAAGCCCACATGTACACGAAGCCATTACGCACCTTTCGATGCTTTCGGTTCGCGAACACGTCGCCCGGTTTGACGGGACGCACGTCGTATCGGAGGAATTTTCTATATTTTTAGTATATATGAATTTTCCTAAAAAACGTATTATATTGCTGACAATGCATGTACATAATAATTCTTTGATTACTAATTAAGATATGCATGTAAGTTTGCTAACTAATCAACCTACACACATTACTATTCTTTATTTATACTATTTTATATTGTTGCATGGAGTGTTTGGCTTGTCATACTATTTTTATAGTTATTAATTTCGAAAAAGAGGGAGACTTTTATGCAAGAACTACAATAAGGAGCACATACTTCCCCACGTTCAATTTTATATATTAAAATAAGGAATCTTTTCTATTCCTAGTACTTAGCTATTGTTAGCTTTTAGTCTATTCTTCTTTCTTCTGTGAGAATTTCCTTTATTCTGTATGTGTATGGTGTCGAATAAGATTACGTGAACAGTGTCTTTGCTTGCATAGTGCCGAACGTGAATAGTGTCATCCTTTATTACTTCTCTTTATTTGTTATCATAGTTGCTCTAAACTATTTGAAGTGGGAAAGGGATTTGGCCATTACCTAATAGGTGCCTAACCGGCGTCAGAGCACGGCGCAGGCTGGAAGGGTTGGCTCTTGGGCATTACAGCAGCTGGAGTTGTCAAGTAGCAGGGAGTTTGCCGTGTCACTACTTTGCTCTTCTTCCTTGTGCCGTTGCTGTCTATGCCCTCCTGCTCATGTCTCCCGCCCACTGTGCGGTTCCATCAACGGTGGGTCTCGCCGGAGTTGGACAAGCCATTCCCGAGGATGGGGCGATTCATATGCGGATGGACTGAAGGTGGGCCAATGTACGGGGCTTGGCAGACGGCTCTGAAACGAGGGAAGACATGGAGACGATGACAAGGAGGTTGCCACGGCCCACGGTAGGGTGTAGGCCTGTCGGAGAGGACTGTGGGGTAGTCGCACGGGACTTATGAGCAATGGAGGCTGCGTGTGCAGTGGTCACAATGGCTCGACAGGAACCACAACAAGTATTGCGGTGTTCGCTGGAGTCATTATCATGGATGACGTATTCCATGTCGGCCGGATCGGGGCCTGGTGAGGGTGCAACAGTTGAGCGTTGGCTTCACCGCTCGCAGGCGGCTCTCGGCGTATGATGGACGGGGGCGAGGCTGTTGAGAATAATGTTGGATGGTGTACATCGGCCTGCACCGGATCGCGGACGGCTAACGACTGGCCGGGGAAGCATCTAGTTGTGTGTACGTTAGGCCGGTACGGTTACCCAGACGCCGGGGACATTCTTCGACGGTAGTTACGTGACGAGCGAGTCATAGAGGAAGAGAAAGAAGTAGGAGGTGCGAGGCGGCTAACACAGGATGTAGGGAAAGGTGGAGGGGCTGGTGTGTGTGTTTGAGTTCGTGGCTAGGGTTCTTCATGTGTGTATTATATACATATGCACATGAGGAAGGAATCATAGTGGGCTTGCTTGGGTTTGCTCGGCTGATGTGGGGCTGGGCCTTTGGCTGGGGGGGTATTTGCATGGTCTGGATTTGCTGATGGGTTCGGAAGGTGTGCGGGCTGAGCTGGGCTCTTATTTATGGTGATACCCCGTCCATACTTGCATCCTTCTTATAAGGAACCACTGTAATACCATGTGTTCCGTCATAATTGGAGATCTCCTATGTCCCAAGAGAGAGGACTCAAGTCAAGATTTAGCTATAGCCTATCCCAATATACATTAGTAGGATGCTTAAAATTCCAAGGGAAGTACATTAATCACTCTTGAGCAAGGTCAGAAACATCAGAATGAGGATAATCTCATATTTAAATAAAAAGAACAAGGTCCACCACCCTGCATGCTCATTTAATCCCATATGAGGCTGGTGACAATTCTCATAAGTTTTCTGTACTGTAAGGCTAAAAGGATATCCAAGATCAATTAATTGTTCAAGGGTAACAGTTAGAGGACATTTACCGTAATAATTAACTAAATAATTATTTACAAAATCTAAAAATCACCATTCAAATAAAATAATTAATAAAAAAAATATTTAAAATTTTTTTCGGGAAGAGGAGTTACAGTTTTAGCCATAATAGGGAGGGCCGAACATAAGTGTGTCCCAACTAGGAAAATCAGGCCAAGTTGTGACATGACCCCTACAAATAATTTTATTATTTATTATTAAGACTATTGACTTTTAGAAGACCCGGCTGTACCAAACTAGCTCGGATTTGACCCGGACCCAACCCAAAGCCCAGGTAGTCATGTAGTGCTACCAATGACGTCCATGTAGTTATATAGATGTGTGTGTGTGTGTGTGTGTGTGTGTGTGTGTGTGTGTGTGTATATATATATATATATATATATATATATATATATATAGTGTGTGCGTGTGTGTTGGTAGCTCATTCTTATAATCTCGTGAGTAATTTATATAAATTGTATATTAAATATAATATAACATTATTTTTTGTTTAAATTTACACTTACCTCAGATGGGATATCATTTTCTTAGAATGATATTTTGGGATTTATTTAGGCAGTATATACTTGTGTGTGTGTATATATATATATATATATATATATATATATATATATATATATATATATATATATATATATAAAGCCTAATTTTTGTATACTATGAATATACTTATATATATATATATATATATATATATATATATATATACAACCATCCAAACCAGATCCGCCGCCAAGCGGGACAAAAAATCCTCCTACAACTTCATTAATGCTTAACATCCTATCCTGGAATGTCCGAGGTCTGGCAAACAAACCTACATTAAGGAGAATTTCCAGCCTTCAAAAAATCCACAAGATCGATATCCTCATTATTCTCGAACCCAAGATCCCCCCAAAAGATTAAAATCAATCCAGCTGCAGCTGGGCCTCCCCACGGCCATAGCAGGCAGATACGATATTTGGATCCTCTGCACGAAGGACGTCAACATCGGGGTCATCCAGGACTCCTGGCAGGCCCTCTCCTGCTGGTTCGAACACCCCATGCTCCCAGAGCGCGCTATCCTCTCAGCGGTCCACCGCAGTTGTGATATTGCTGAGCGAAAGCACCTCTGGAACGACCTTCTTGACATCTATCTCCACCACATCAACACTCCTTGGCTTTGCATTGGGGACTTTAATGCAATCACCTGCAGAGAAGAGAAAATCGGAGGCCGCCCCCCCTCCCATATCGGCCATGCAAGACTTCAACAATTTCATCTTCAATGCTCATCTCGCCTCTCTCCAGTTCACCGGCAATGCTTTCACCTGGTGCAACATGCAGGAAGGTGACCGTCGTCAATACTCCCGCCTGGACAGGGCCCTCACGAACGCACTCTGGCACGAAATGGGGATTAATACCAACCTGTCCCATCTCAATTTCTCTGAATCAGACCATGCCCCTCTGCTGGTTAAAATTAAAAACAATACTAATCCAGTCAAAAAGAACTTCCAATTCCTCGACTTCTGGACCGAACACCCCCAATTTTTGGGCATCATTGCAAAAACTTGGAATCGTGAGGACTCTCTCAATCCCCTCATTCGGGTGAGCAATAAGCTCAAAGCAACGAGGAAAGCCCTGTCAAATTAGAGCAAACTTGCCTACGGGGACATTTTTTAAGCCGTTCGGGTTGCAGAGGACGATGTCACCCGTACAGAAGCCATATTCGCTTCAGACCGATCCCCGGCGGCCAGGAAAGCCCTGAACCTCACCAAGGCTATGCTCAAATTCAGGCTCAAAATAGAGACAGAATTCTGGAAGCAGAAAGCGAGGTTGAAATGGGATAGCGAGGGGGATAAAAACTCAAAATATTTTTATGCCTGCATCAACGGTCACAGACAGAAGCTTTTGGTTTACCATACTGCTGACGACAATGGGAACATCATTACAGACCATAAGAGCATCCAAGCGGCCGCTGCGGATTTCTACTCCAAATTATTCTCCACAGAGACGGTTCACAAAGAAAGATCCTTCCTGGACCAAATCCCCCTACTCATTAATGACACCGATAACGTCCAGTTGGAACGTCCCCCGACTGCCCAGCAAGTAAAAGAAGCAGTGTGGTCTCTGAACGAGCACAGCGCTCCCAGCCCGGACGGCTTTTCGGGAGTCTTCTTTCGCATCTGCTGGGATATTATCAAGCAGGACATCACCGAAGCGGCTATTGCATTCTTCGAAGGAGCTACATACCCCAAAGCCATTTATAGTGCCAAGTTGATCCTTATCCTGAGAAAAGAAAACTCGGAGTCCTTTCGTGACTTTCAACCCATCAGTCTTTGCACCTTCACCAACAAGATCATCTCCAAGATCATAGCTATCAGAATGGCAGAAATTCTCCCCAAAATCATTTCTGAGGAGCAAAGTAGCTTTGTTCGTGGGAGAAACATCCAGGACAATATTATGCTGGCCCAAGAGTTAATCACCTGCATGAAGTTTCCAACAAGAGGGGGCAACATTACCGTCAAAATCGACATGGAGAAAGCTTATGACAGACTGGATTGGCAATTTATGATCTGGGTCTTCAGGGCATTCGGATTCTCTGAAACTTGGACCAACACCGTGTGGAGATCCATCAGCAACTCGTGGTTCCCCACAGTTATCAACGGTCAAGCCGAGGGGTTTTTAAAATCTAGCCGCGTAGTTAGACAGGGCGACCCTCTATCATCCACTGTCTTCATCATAGCAGCAGATGCCCTGAGTAGATGTCCTATCACATATCTAGTGGATGTCCTATCATTATCCACCTGGCTTTCGTCGATGATTTACTCATCTTCTCGTCCGGGGACGTTGGAGCGATGGAAGTGGTCCACAACACCCTGCAGAGGTACTCTAGATGCTCCGGCCAGAAGATCAATCCTTCCAAGAGCATAATCTATGCCCACCACAACATCAAAAGAGAGCACGCAATCAGTCTCTCCAAATTAACTTCCTTCTCTGTTGCTCATCCCCCGTTCAACTATCTTGGTTGCCCCTTGTGTACGGAAAATCCAACGTTGGCATCTTTAAGAACTTGATCATAAGAATCAGGAACAAACTTGAAGGGTAGCATAATGCCACTTTATCTCCAGGCGGCAAGATGATCCTCATCAAACACGTGCTCACCTCCATTCCCCATCCATACTTTGGCTGCGTGCTCCCCGCCCATAAAGTTTCTTTCTTCGATCGAACAGATCTTTTGTAATTTCTTTTGGGGGTATTGCAACGGTCAAGACAAGCACCACTCGGCTAGCTGAGACTCCATGGCTCATCCTACTGAGGAAGGGGGTCTGGGATTTACCAAACTCACTCTGTAACGCCCCAGTCCTAAAATACTTAGGACTAGGTACGTATCCATGCCAGCTGCATACATACGAAGTATATTCTAATATATGGAAACCTCGTATGAATACATAAGCTGTAAAATACAGTAAACCAAGAGTAATCTAATCTCATCCACAAATGAAGAATAAAAGATATCATATAATCAACTATAATAAGTCTTTGTACAATACGTTGGGCGGAGACAAATCTACTACCAACAAGTAAGAAAAAATATACATAGAAATGGAAATAATTTGGCGGGAGTAGCAAAGAAAGACCCAAGACACGTCATCTCTGAATGAATAGAGAAGATCGCGACCTCGACTAAAACACCTGCAATATCACAGAAGCACACACCTGGAGAGATAACCAGGTCCTCAGAGGGACGTAACAAGATACAGAAAGAAAATGCCATAAATACTGAATACAAAATATGCCACAAAGAAAATAAGTGACAAGACAATAATAAGGTAATCTAACCATACTACTGTGTTCATGCAGTTAAGAACAAACCTCCAACGCATGGGCATCTGGCTCAGGAGAAGTAATCTCAGGTATGGTCCCATCAGGATACCAGGAACCTCAAAGCATAACATTCCTCGAATGTCAGAGGCCAGCAGGATCAGTAATAGGAAAGTGCATAAAGGACCCATACGTTAAGGAACTGTTCTTCCTACCCAATGCCTAACAGAGTCACATCCATGTCTCATATACCTCTACTAACTGCTAAGTCTTCTAACATGCCTCTATTAGCAGTTAGCCCTAACGCATGCACATGGGGGATCAGCCCATACGCAAGGACCCCTACATGCTACTCGTCTCACACATCCTCATGGTACAATTGTGTCGAGGCATATGCAATACACTACAAACGGTAGTCTCCTAACTCTAGGTTCATATGCAATCAAAGGATAGTAACAAAGTAACTAATAATCACTGAGCATGTAGTAAATCAAGAACTGTAATATCTGGAAATAATGAACAGTAATATATAATAAAATACAGACTGAATATAAACAGTATAATGGCAAGGTATCTTGCCTGAGGTTATGTGCAAAAGAGAATAATCCAGTAGCTCGAACAAACAAATAAACGAAGCAAGAAAAGCCAAATCTCGCAGATGACTCCGGATGCTGCAACAAACATCACGAACGAGTTTGGAATATAAGATATGCCTAGAAAATGCCTGTCCAAAAGTTAAATTCTGGAACAGGGGCAAATTCGTAATTTCGGGTCAAAACGATGTCCGTCGTTGGACCCGCTTTGCACCGAAATACGTGCCAGAATCTATAGTCTCTAAAGTCATCAAATTATATGTCTACAGATTTATTTTGATGAGATGAACCCAATGGTATGTCCAATTTTGGATTCCGGTGGGCCGTGTACAAAATCACCCGTTGAGTGGGATTGTAGGCTCGCCAAAATGGCGTCCCAGTCAACCTTCTCAGAATTGAACCAAACTTGGCTCACAGGACCAAAAAAATATTTTGAGTCCAATGGCGCAAGTTCCGTCGCGATTTGATGAGTGTACACGAAGTTGTGACTTAATTTGCAAAGGGTCGATACGGGGGTATCTCGACAGATACGCACTGATTTCGTCGCGCACATGCAACGAAATCGGGTTCCGTTAGTTCCCACACGTTGACAACATCCATACGTGCCTTTCGATGCATATAGTGCGTGACCACGTCGCCCGGTTTGTCGGGGAGCACGCCGTATCGGGGTGTTTTTCTATTTTCCGAAAACAGAATTTACAATTTTTCGTAAAATTTTAACCACGTGTAACTTTTTACACACTAGATGAAAAATTAATCCAGAAGGTGCGTTACAATCTCGGTTATGTTATTTTTGACTGTCTTTAATTAGTCTCTACAAAATCCCATTGTACAGAAAGAAAAGTGGCCGACAAGTTGGTGTTTTAAAACAGTTTTTAATATTTCAGAAAATTGGTTTTTCTCCAACTTTGTCTCGATTTTTCGACAAGTTGGATGGTCATGTCAAAATTCACCTAGGGGATCTCGAAATGGGTCATGTGGGCTTTCTACACAAATTTACGGATCTAAAAATGGACTAGAATCGAGAGAGAAATCCAACGGAGAAGTTAGGTACCTCAAAGTTGAATTATGTTGTTGTCGTTTGTTGTTGTTGCTATCGCCGCGACCGCGAGGTGCTGCTCGGCCGAGGCTGGACGAGGGATAGGGGGAAGGAAGGAGAGAGAAAGAAGGATGGAAGAGATTAGGAGAGAGTTGGAAAGATTTGGGTTTGAGTTTAGGTAAAAGAAAAACAAAAGTGTATATATATTAAGGGGGGAAGGGGGTCGGCCACAATTGGCTTGCTGCTTGTTGGGTGTGGTGGCCACCCATGTTGCTGCTGCTTTTGCTAATTGTTGTGGTCGGTTCCCACATGTGGGGCCGACCACACTTTGTGTTATTTTATTTTATTTTTATTTTTCTTTTGCTTTATCTTTTCTTATATATATATATATATATATATATATATATATATATATATATATATATATATATATATATATATATATATATATATTTTATATATATATATATATATATATATATATATATATATATATATATATATATATATACCTCCAAAATCTCCACAAATATATATACCTCCAAAAAAATATATATATATATACCTCCAAAATCTCCACAAATTCAAAAGAAAATTTTAATCTTATCTACCCATATATAAAATCAATTTAAACATATGTACATATATAGTTAAATTCATTTGACAATAAAATTAACTAAATAATAATAATAATATCTAATAGAATAAATCTGTTTATTTAGTCACCATAAATTAACTTTAATAAAATAATAAAAATAGTCCAATGGGTGAACTTACCATACACCCTCATTTGAGTCTAGAAAATTGTACAACATGCTGCAAAATATTTTTAATAATAAAATACCAATAATTGTACAAATAATTAAATAATTAGGAATTGTACATAAAGTTCTAAAATAATTTAGAAAATATTTGTACGTATATAAAATATGCCTACAAGGCCACAGTTGGTCACACTACATGTTTACATGGGATTGGGTTCGGTCCGGGCCCTAGTTCGGGCTGGTTTGGTCCAACCGAGTCTCTTAAAAGTCAAAAATTTAAATTGATAAACAATTAATTTATCGGTAGAGGTTAAGTCGCAACTTGGCCTAGTTTTCCTAGGTCGGACATCACCATGGCTAGGCTTCTCCCAGCATGGCTAGTACACTTGTCAAGGCACACTGCTACATCTTCCCTGCCAAAGTTTATGGTCGTCTTGTGCCCCAAAACTCAACAATAGCTAAGGTCATTTTTAATAATAAAAAAAATCATAAATTGCATAAAATTCATTTTTAAGTCTTTTTAAAATAATAAAAATAATAATTAAAAATAGGGGTTTTACACACTCACATCGTTAAAGCTTTCTCGATGAAATTGTGGTAGAAACTCCGCACGACGGGTACTTCAAGCACATCCACCCTTCAGTGGCCATATCCAACAGCAGATCCTCAGCGGCTTGGCGTCGTATCCTTATCGGACGCGACCTCGCGGAGCCTGCGATGAGACTCCACCTGGGTGACGGCAAGTCGGATCCTTTCCTGGAGAGATGGATTGGGGACATCTTGATCCCGAGTCTCACGGAGACCCCCAGAGACAGTAGGATCAGAGACTTGTGGAACTCCATTACCAACGACTGGTACTGGAACAAGATTCGCGAATGGTCCGGTAACGAAACGGTAGACAGCATCCGCCTGCACGGATTAGGTCTCGGTCGCGATGCCGATGCGCTGAGGTGGACGCTCGAGGCCTCCGGGGCATTTTCGGTGAAGTCGACGAGAATTACTGTCCAAATGATCGGGCAGCCGTATCACACCATTGCGCGCTATTGGCAAACTTGCATCCCTAGGAAGTTGTCCTTCCTCATGTGGAGAGTCACTAGAAAGAAACTGCCAACTGACGAGATCCTCAACACCATTGGGATTAGCTTAGCGTCAGCCTGCAATTGCTGCTATGATCGTCAGATGGAGACTATTGACCACATCTTCTGTCAGGGGAGCCTGCCAGGCAGTATCTGGAGGACCCTTAACCAGCACTACAATATTGAACCGGGTGGTGGACGCTTCCACGATCTTGCGGCCTCCTGGGGTTCTGTCTTCCATGGCCACCAGATCGTCGCAGCGGCCGCCACGTGGGCGATTTTGAAGAATCGCAAGAAGGCGAGATACGAAGGTCACCAATACTCAACCGACCAGCTCATTCGGGAAGTCTTTCGCCAATGTCGTAAACGGAGCATCCTGTGCTCCCACAGTTCGAGAGCATTCTGGTCCTCGATCCACCCCTAACTCTTGGTGGTAGCGTTGTCTCTCCCCCTCTTCGTTCCTTTTGGTGGTATACTTGTATAGGCTTTGTCTTTTTGTGCTTTGTATTCGTGGTCAGGCTTCGGCATTTTGAGCCTTGATTAATAAAATGAGGGGGTTCTTCTAAAATATATATATATATATATATATATATACAACAAAATAATTTTATTTATATAAATTTTAGTATATAGAATTAAGAATTTTTTATATTAATTATTGATTATATTTAGAATATTTTATTGCTTATATTTGGATTAATGGTGTATCATTACATATATTTACATATGTATATATAGAGATATAATTGTAAAAAGATAAAGAAAAAAAGAAAAAAAGAAAAAGAAAAGGAAAATCTATCCCAGCCCAGCCAAACCCGAGCCCCCACAGAACTACCCCCCCCTCCCCCCAAACCGTGTATACATATAGAATGGAAGAGAGAGAGAGAGAGAGAGAGAGAAAGGGGAAAACTCAAAAACCCTAAACTCCAACCTAGCCAACCTCTCGTACGGCCCCTTGCCACCCTTCCCGATACCAGGCGCGCCACCCAGCCATGCCGGAGCACCACCCAGAGCCGACCGCGTGTGAAACATGACAACAGTAACAACGCAGTAGTAACAGTTACGACAGCTACTTCACAGGTAATTTCCTCCTTCGTTTCATCATCGTTTTCCAAACCAATTTGTGATTTGAGAACACAACCTATAGGTATTCGACCCCATTGGATAGTTTCGAACTAAATCAAAACGGAATCGAGTTAAAACTCGATACCAAAATTGGCAAAAAACTGTCTCAAAATGAAACAGAATAATATTGCCCGACCCTATTTTGGAAGGCGAAATCCTTCCAACCCAAATCGAATGTACAGAATCTACTTGAACGAGTTTTTAGACAACCTAAACACCATGGAAACCCCATTATTATTGTTATATGTAGTTGACTATATATCTGTATAAATCAGTGGGAAAATCAAGAAAAAAAATATGAAAAACAGTTTCAAAAACCTTAAAAATCTTCGATCGACGTGCGTCCCGTCAAATCGGACAACTTGGTCCCAACCCGTGAACATTGAAAGATGCGTATGGATGTTGCAGACATGTGGGCTTCGACGGAACTCGAATTGGTTGCGTGTGCACGACGAATTTGAGACGTATCCGTCAAAAATTACCGTATCGGCCTATTTACAAATTAGCCAATTGCTTCGTACACTTCATCATCTCGAGACTAAACTTGCGCCAACCGGACTGTGTCATTTTTATGGTCCTCTATGCCATATTTGGTCCGATTTTGAGAAGGTCGACTGGAACGCTGTTTTAGCGGCCCGCGACCCAATCCGACGGGCAAATTTGTGCACGGCCCACCGAAATCCAACTTTGGACATACGGTTGGGTTCGTATCGTCAAACCAGACCCATAGACATATAGTTTGATAACTTTAAAGACCGTAGGTACTGGCACGCTTTTTAATGCAAAGTGGGTCCAACAGCGAAAATTGACTATTCTGAAAACGTTGGTAATATCTGTTTTAGCCCTCGGAGACTATTGTGAGAGTTTGACTTTTGTGGCTCGTCGATTGACTGGATAGTGTTGGTTCTACGTGCTACCACCAGGCAAGTATATCTTATCTTTCTTTACAGTTTATTTACATGCTTATATTCTTCTTCTTTGTTACATGTCATTACTAGTTTCTTTTGTTGATTGGTGATATGTGTTCTTTCATATTATGCATATTAGTTTAGTTGTCTCATTTATATCGTCATTGTTCACGGTTTGATATTGTAGTTTATACCGGATTTGTTCTCACATGTACTTAATTGAGTCATATCGTATCGTAGAACGAGTGCATCATAACTGAACTGATATTCCCATTTCGTTTGTTCTCAACCTGCGAGTCCACACAAGGGGCAAGGGTTGATCGTTTGAAATCACCTGCGAGTCCACACTAGGGACGAGGGTGATTGCCTTGAACTAACCTGCAAATCCACACTAGGGGCGAGGGTTAGTGATTTGTTCCAAACTTGCGAGTCCACACTAGGGGCGAGGGTTTGGTTATCCGTTGATCTCTTGTTCATCTGTTTTCTTCCAACAGTTTATTTATGCGTAGTTGTTCACATATTCGTGTATCGTTATTGCTTAGTCTTTTGCTGTTTATATCCTAGATTTTCTTCATGTATGATAAACTGTTAGATAGACATATTTTTTATGTATCTTGCTAGTCCCCTGAGGATCTGATGATCTCTTCAGGTATTTACTAAGCGGCTGCATAGAGTAGATGGGTAGTTGATGATTGTGTCTGCAAGGATCAAGTATCAATAGTGGTACTTATTCATTCTTCCTTATTTATATTTATTTCTATGACTTTCTGCTGATATAGCCTAGTTTTGTAAGCTCTATTATTATTATTCTTGAGCTTGATCGAACATGTGTGGTACAGGACGGCTGACTGTGTTGCATATTGTTCATTCTTATTATGTTACTCCCTTAGTAGATTGAGATATAGTTTTGACTGGCCATGATTAGACCTATTATCATAGTCTAGACATCTTATACGTATTCGAGTTGGGCTGGAGTCCACTTGATACGTAGCTGGCTTGCGCACGCACTCGTATCCCGAAAAGTGGGTACGGGTCATGACAAGTTTTTGTGGTGTTCCATGCAGGTCAGAACATATCGTTTCGATTATATTACTGTACTGAGCTAGCCTGCGTAAGGATTAAACTTGATAGGAATCTCAATCCACAACTATTTTGAAAACTCTCATTGAATTCAATTATCTTATTTGGCATTCCTATTTATATTTACTTATTCTTCCTTGCCATCACTATCCTTGTTCCTCGTACCTCCTTCTTCCGGAGTGACGAACACTCGTGCTTTGGGGATGTTTTACGGTTATCTGAAGTTAGGAAAATGGTTAGAAAAAAGTGTCTCTTAGGTAATTGCCAAAATAGTTGCTCGTTATGATTTTGATTGCCTTGAGGAGGAGTATGATGAATGTTATAAGCCATAGATATATTATAGTATTAAAATTTTATGCAGGATAACAACAAATAGACAAAGTTATGACATTTTGTGTTTGATAGAGTAGTGCAAGGGAAGTGGGTAGACATCCTCACAAACTAATTTATTTGTGATAAAATAATGGTTAGGAGTACTGATAAAGTTATTAGATTTTGTCGATAAATCATTGACACCTGCAGATTTGAATGAGTGTATACAAGATAATTAATGAGGTTCTAGTTTAAACAAATTTGACTAGGAAGATGTGGCTGTGAATTTTATTAAAGACTGAACTTATGGATTCTATAGAGAAGTATTTACGATTATGAGCAACAAAAAAATGATGATGAACGAAAATTTTGTGATTGATGTGATCAAAGGTGGGTAGAAATTGTGGTTGATTATATATCGAAAAATTTAATTAAAGGAATATGGGCTATGATATATTGAGGATAAATATTGGAGAAATTTAAGGAGATTATGCAAGATATATAATTTTGAGGAGATTGGATTCGATTTAAACTTGAGGCGATTTCTGTTAGATGTTATAATCTTGAGTATGGTATGATCTTAAGTTTATAATAGAGGGGTTGTATCGAAGGTGGGTAGACCTTCTGAGGAAGCGATTTTATTTTGGGTGTTCATTTTTTAAAATAATGATAAGGTTTACTATAATTTGTTGGGAAAAAATATACATATATATTTCGGAGTACATGTTAAATTTAAATTATGACCTTGGAAGATATGGTGTCACCATATAGGAAAGAATCACGTAATAGTAGTAATTCATGGATAGTGGTAGCAATATGTGTTAATAGCATTATAATTATTTATCAACTGACTAGTCGTAATTCACATAATACAGTAGTATATTCGAAGATCCACGTTGATTGCTAGTGTCGAAGGAGATTTACTAGTTAGCTTGGAGTACCATCTTCAATATTGATTATTTCCTTAAATTCGAGGACGGATTTATTTTTAAGGTGGGTAGATTTGTAACCCCTCTTCCCGAAGTTTTGAAACTATTTTTTTATTTATTTATTTGAATTTAAATGGTGAATTTTTGGATTTTTATAAATATTTAATCAATTAATTATTATTATAGTAGGCCTTATTCATGGTTAAGTTTTGGAGTGCCAGACGACTAGAAATCATGGCACGGATAGGACAGTTGCGTGCCTTGACTAGTATTTTAGCCATGATAGAAAAGGCCGAGCCATATGTGTGTCCCAACTAGAAAAACATGGCCAAGTTGTGACATGACCCCTATAAATAATTTTATTATTTATTATTAAGATTATTGATTTTTAGAAGACCCAGTTGTACCAAACTAGCTCGGATTTCACCTGAACCCAACCCAAAGCCCAGGTAGTCATGTAGCGCTACCAACGACGTCCATGTAGTTATATATATATATATATATATATATATATATATATATATATATATATATATATATATATATATATATATATATATATTGTGTGCCTTGACTAGTATTTTAGCCATGATAGAAAAGGCCGAGCCATAAGTGTGTCCCAACTAGGAAAACAAGGCCAAGTTGTGACATGACCCCTATAAATAATTTTATTATTTATTATTAAGATTATTGATTTTTAGAAGACCTGGTTGTACCAAACTAGCTCGGATTTTACCTGAACCCAACCCAAAGCCCAGGTAGTCATGTAGCGCTACCAACGACGTCCATGTAGTTATATATATATATATATATATATATATATATATATATATATATATATATATATATATATATATCAGAGAAGAAATATATATATATCAGAAAAAAAATATATATATCAGAGAAGATATATATATATATATATCAGAAAAAAAAAATATCAGAGAAGAAATATATATATATATATATATATATATATATATATATATATATATATATATATATATATATATATATTTTATATATATATATATATATATATATATATATATATATATATATATATATATATATATATATATATATATATATATATATATATATATATATTGGTAGCTCATTCTTATAATCTCATGATTAATTTATATAAATTGTATATTAAATATAATATACACATTATTTGCTATTTAAATTTACACTTACCTGAGATGGGATATCATTTTCATAGAATGATATTTTAGGATTTATTTAGGTTGTATATACTTGTGTATATATATAAGTATATTCATCGCATACGAAAATTGGGCTTTATATATATACAACAATATAATTTTATTTATATATATTTTAGTATATAGAATTAAGAATTTTGTATATCAATTATTGATTATATTTAGAATATTTTATTGTTTATATTTGGATTTATGGTGTATCATTACATATATTTACATATGTATATATAGAGATATAATTATAAAAAGATAAAGAAAAAGAAAAAAAAGAAATAAAAGAAAAAGAAAAGGAAAAAAAAACCATCCCTGCCCAGCCAAACCTGAGCTCGCATAAAACTAACCCCCCTAAACCGCGTATACATATAGAACAGGAGAGAGAGAGAGAGAGAGAGAAAGGGGAAAACTCAAAAACCCTAAACTCCAACCTAGCCAACCTCTCGCACAACCCCTTGCCACCCTTCCCGATACCTGGCGCGCCACCCAGCCTCGCTGGAGCACTGCCCAGGGCCGGCCGCATATGAAATAGAGCAGCAGTAATGTAATGACCTGCTCCGCCCTAGCGGAACGCCGACTCAAACGGTACAACTGCTACGACTCGAACCCCGTCTTGCTCGACAAAATATCTTGCTTAAGGCAGAGGCAATGGACTTGGCCCTTCAGGAGAATCCAGACTTAGAATTTCAAAGGCGCGCTCGGAGTCTCGCTCAGCCGATGCAATCATCGCTAAGGTGGGTGGCTCCGATGAACCTGTCTTTGCTTAGCCTAGACACATAATAATACGGACAATATTATTAGATCGCTAGGCGATAACTCCCTGCATGCTAATAAAATGACTCAACGAACCTAGCTAAAGGAATAATCCCATCTTGTATGCTTGTGTAGAACATAGAATGTTACTTGAACCTCGCACCACAAGTCCACGCTCGTGCCAAGGCATAACTTGCTCTTGAGTAGAATTGTCTATGCGTTAACTTATGAACGAAATGCTTGTCACTTAGATCGTACTACAACTTGAAGCACAAAACAATGAATGGTTCACTAAAATGAGGCAGAAAGACTATCAACATAGTCGTTCCGAGCAGAGTATAGAAACATCGAAAGGCTTCGGCATAGTTGGGTTGCCAAGGCGGTTCCCGTACAGGAAGCTGTATAATAAATGAACGAACGAATGAACGAATAAGCGAATGAAGGAATCAATGAATAAATGAATGAATAAGTGAATGAATGAATAAACAAGTGAAAGAAAGAAAAGATAGGAATGAATGAAAGAAAGAAAGATAAGAAGAGAAGAATGATTAGCGACAGGTATGACGGAGACGTGCAACGGGGCTCGCTACCCGCACTGTACGGATGTCGCCTCCAACCTAGTCGGTAATCGACTATGGCTCAAAGATAGCCTATGGCTCAAAGACAGCCCATTAAGTTAAAAATGACAAGACAATACGAAATGGTTGCGAACAACTCGGTACACGAGGGAAAGAAATGAATAAGGATTCTAAGGCAACGATCAATGACATCATGGCCGGCCTAGGCAGAATCATGGCTTACGGCCGGCTTGGGTGCGGGCTCGGCCACCTAAGAGGCGTAAGTCGGGTATTGCGTGGCCTATCAAGGTATACCAGCCATTACCAGGTGATAGGGAACCACGATACCAAGATAGATAGTCCAAAATGGCTTGTGTGCCAACGACCGATGCATATAGATTAAGTTGGCTCGATTGCGGCAATCCGCGTGCGAGACCTTGCATTGAAAGAAGTAATCTGAGTAAGCTGAACATGCTAAGTTACTAAATAAAATGCATCTGAACAACGTTTGAGTACAACAAATACTGACAACTTGAGTAAGCTGAACAACTGAGTAACTGAATGAACATTGAACAAAGCTTGATCATAACATATCTTGACAAAACTAGAATACTTCGTAGAACCTGAGGCAGGAACACGCCCTTGACACTTTGGAATACTTATGCAAATTTTGTTAAGTCGTTAAGTGTATAAATTGTTGGCTAACTTGGTTTACCTTGGACAGGGAAGATCGTATGGTAAGTAAGTTGTGCATGTTATTCATATGCGACACTTGATATCGGTCACACGAGATAGGCTTTAAAATATATGCCATGAAACTGATCCTAAGGCAAGATTAGTAAGACCATCAAATGATAGGTGCACAAAAGTAAAATGAACTATTTGGTAGTGATAGCGAGTGGGCGAGCAAGCCTCCTCACCAGTGCATAATAATGTACTGATAACCACATAGATTGTTTGCAGACTGCGGAAGAACCTCGACGGGTGCAGAGACTTTACTCGAACGTGCTAAGGCGCGGAGCTAACTCTGAAGCCTTGGAGCGTTACAGAGGAACTGAAGCACCATATACATGACATAATATGTTGGAACATCGCCATGTATCATCCCATATTGTAAGCCGCTTGGCACGCCTTTTATGTTTCGAGAGAGAGAAAGCTTGAGCAATTTGTAATCTCGGCCTAGCGCCGCTTGTAATACTTCTTGTATATCAATAAAGACTATTGAGTTGTTTCAATTTATGTTCATTTACTTTCTGCTGCAAATGGGGATACTCTGTGCGACTCTGTAGCCTAGCTTCAATCGGCCGTTTCTGGACATGGCCTTGCACGAGCACAACCTAGGCTCGTGCGACACATGCCTTAGCGAGGACGATCGCTCCTCCGGGAGCGGGGCATGACAGATTGGTATCAGAGCACGTCATTGGACTTCATTTCGATTCTCTTAGTTTTGAAAGCTCGATCGTGGACAAAAGAAGTGTGCGCTCTCTCTCGTTATTTCTTGGGATATTCCATACAATAAGTCTAATACTTTCAAAAGCTTGTACAAGTATTCGGTTGAAACAAGATCGATATGTGAAGGCCTTTGTGCCAAACTGTGTCAGACTTGAGTTGGAAGGAAAACCATGCTAAAGTTAGCAAGTTGTGTGCATGCCTGAATGACCTTATGCTAATACTTGCGAACGAATGTACAAGAACGAAGTATAGTTCGAACGGGACGGCTATACACACAACCTTTTGGCTAAGTTTTGCCGAGTATTGCGTACCTCGACCTTCTGGTACGAACGAGTTGGCGAGCGAGATTGACGATCGCTCGGACAAGAATAAGTTAGACTTATAGTCTATATCAATAGAGATGTTATCGAACCAACTCTAAGATGAACACGGGGAATGGTTCTTAGATTTTATGGAACGGGCGAACGTATATTCGAATGTGTCAATTGTGAATCGAATGATCTTTTCAAGAATTTGTAGAATGACTTGACCCTGAGTGGTGTATGCAATAGTCTCGAAGAAGTATAAGAGTGAGTATTGACGATTAGTCGAGTGGCTCGAACCCTGAGTGGTGTATGGACCATCTTGAAAAATGATTCGAACAAAATTAAGGATTTACGGGTAGCAACGAGTGTATCAGCAAGCGATGTTATCGCGCGAAGACTTAGAACGAGTAACGCTTAGATAGTCGTAATTTCGAGAGTCTCAAATGAGATATCGTTCGAACGATTTGTGAATGTGTAGTACAAATTACAAAATAGTTGAATAGAGATTCGGAACGATGAAATGAATAGATGTCTTGGTCGAAAAAACTTGGTGGATCATACGTGCGATTTTGGAATAGTCGAATAGAGTGAAACTTCAGTTGAGGTAAAATCCTCATAGACGGGATTGATGATAGCACGATTGGAAGATAGCGTGTATGAACGTTGGTTTAAAGATACAAAGAATGACTAAGGATTTAGAATAGATGTTGCTCAATGACTTGAGTTGGCATGGAACAATGCAAATTGAGAAATTAAGTCGTACGACTCGGATTTCGTTGCAATGGAAGATTGTCAGATTATGTACATCATCGATGGTATTGAGGCATATCAAAGATCGATGTACGATAACTCAGGGGTACTCTGATTTGATGAATGATGGTCGTGTTAAAAGTTATTATTTTGATGGATGCTATGTTTACGATTTTGATAGAAATGAATGTTTGGATGAAAGGGAAGTGACTTGATTGTTCAGTAATAACTAGGGGTGGGCATACGGTTCGAGGACCCGCGGGTCCGATCCGACCCGAACCGTATAATTGCCAAACGGGCCGGTTCTGAAAATTTTAAATATAAACGGGACGGGGCGGGGCGGATCCTGTTATATTAACGGTTCGGGGCGGGTCATCATTTGCAAGCAAACGGGGCCCCGCCCCGGCCCGTTTGATGGGGTAAAATGGTAATTGTACTTAAATTTTTGTACTTAAAAAATAAAACCTAGCAGCAGTACTCACCAGTCACCATAAGACTGAAGAAACTAGAAAGAGGGAAGAGCCGACCTAAAATAAAATCCCATTCCCACCCAAACATTTCTCTTCTCTCGTTCACTTCTTCTCACTTTGTAGCGGCTGCCGGCGCCCGCGAGGCCGCGACACGCCGAGTCGCCGACACCCGGACACCGACGCGACTCCACTCGACTCGAGTCCTCTCCTCTCCCTCTCGTGGACTTCAGGACTCGAGTCCTCTCCTCTGGAGAGCCTTCAGCTGAGATTTCCTCCATGACAAGCTTCTGGTCTTGCCACTCTCAAAGCATCTTCTCACCACGCTCAACTGCTGCTCCAACCCATCAGCTGAGTACTCCATCTCTGGTGAATTCCCTTTCTTTTTCTTTTCCTTAGCTTGTTATACTTATTGAGGAACGTCATATTTATGCATATATAGTTCAGCAATGCCAGGAAAAGTCATTGCTGAGTACTCCATCTCTGGTGAATTCCACGTTTACATAATTTTGATCACAAGTTCATGTAAGTTATAACATTTTAGTTGGATTTTTTTACTGATGTACATGTTAAACAAATGTACCTGATCCGTTTGGACCCGCGGGTTGTCCCGGATTGGACCCGTTTCAAACGGATCGGGTCCAATTCGGTTCCAAAGAATTTTAGGCCCGTCCCGCCCCGCCCCGTCAAAAAACGGGTCCGGTTCGGATCCATATAATTTGGGCCCGGCCCGACCCGTGCCCACCCCTAGTAATAACCACAACGATGATGATCTTGTCTTGTACGAGTGCAACTCCAGCCTCGTACATGCGTCATATCAGATTTGGGACGTTCATTCCGTGTGAGCGTTGGCATGGTGATTCATGTCCAGCGGGAATGACGAACTCGGAAGATCAGTTTTGACTTGTGGTTTGAAGCGAAGGTGAGTTCGAGGATTGTTCGGACTTGTGATTAAAGATTAAGTAAACTTGAGAATTGAGTAGACCCAATCTGTGTATCGAGAATGAATTAGTTTAGACTCAATGCAAGAGTTACATTCTGATGAGGACGATTATCCCGCGGGAACGTTGGCATGATGATTCATGTCCACCGTAGATTATCAGACTTGCGTGAGATTGGGATATGACATATTGTTATGCTAGACAACCTTGTGATCGACTACGTGAATTGGATAGGATGAATAGATGAATTATATTAAATATATTTGAAGAGATAGACTATACAAATTGCTAGTTTTGACGTACGATAGGATTTGGTTGAGAAGAACCTATTGTAAGATGACTTTGCTGAACAAACTCGGGCCTCATATGAAGAATGTCTTGATGCGAATAGGATGAACACTGCTCGATGTTTAAAAATTTGAGTGAAACGAGCTTGGGTAGAGTATTCTGTACGAACGAACAATAGGATTGGGATGAACGCCGTGCAACGACTTTGCACGATGAACCAAGAACTTGACTTGTAACTATGACCTTGTGAGCTGACCTAGCGGATTGGTGGACAACCCTATGCCGAGTGATTAAACTTGTGTGATCGACTTTAAAGTATCGTTCGGGCGGACGATAAATCTGGGGCAACAAGACTTATAGTTAGGACGTAGAACTGGGAGTGTGCGCAACAACAATGATATCAGCCCCAAAACGAAGTGAATGATAGAAATCGGTGATGAGCAAGAAAAGTTAAGATAACCAATGTGAATCATTGATAGGAAGACGTACTTGATGATAGTAAAATGTTTGATTTTGGATCATACAAGAATTACTTGAACCTTGGTCGACTCCGGTAAGAAGAAATCGTATTGATTTCGTAGACAAGAACGCTTCAGAAATGAATCGGGTCATCTCGAGGATCGAGATAGACGATAGTGAAACGAACTGGAGTTCGGTTTTAATCGAGTTAGTACAACGACCGGCAATTCGAAACTATCACGAATAGCTTGTCCGACTTTGCTATCGCTAAGCTTGGTTGAAATATATATATTCGGGGGATGCCTTGAATATGTGCATGATCCAAACTCAGCGATATGATGAACTCGAATACAGCAGCAAGTGGATATGTTGAGATGCGCATGGATGGACGGATGAGTGAGTTAGCCTCAGCCTATGACCCTCATGTTTGATGAATTATGACATACCTCGTGTGACCATTATAGTCCTGCGATAGGGCATAATAGCGACCAAGTCAGAGAAACACAACGATTGAGTGAGTACCGTCAACTCGAATAAGTTGTAAAGGCATTCGATGAAATTGGCCAAAATGCATGCAACATGAAATTAGAATGATACATGAGCATAGTTCGATGCCATCAAATGATAGAGTCGTTCGATAGGAATTGCCAAAGACGCGCACACGGTATGGATTAAGAAACAGTAGGATGACTTGCACACAGGAAGTCTCGAGGATGAGACTTATTCTGAGTGGTGTATTATGTAATGACTCGCTCTGCCCTAGCGGAACGTCGACTCAAATGGCGCAAGTGCAACGACTCGAACCCCGTCTTGCTCGGCAAAATGACACGCTTAAGGCAGAGGTAATGGACTTGGCCCTTCAGGATAATCCAGACTTAGACTTTCAAAGGCACGCTCGGAGTCTCGTTCGGCCGATACGATCATCGCTAAGGTGGGTGGCTCCGATGAACCTGTCTTTACATAGCCTAGACACATAATAATATGGATAATATTGTTAGATCGCTAGGCGATAACTCCCCGCATGCTAATAAAATGACTCAACGAACCTAGCTAAGGGAATAATGTAATCTTGTATGCTTGTGTAGAACATGAAATGTTACTTGAACCTCGTACCACAAGTCCACGCTCGAGCCAAGGCACAGCTTGCTCTTGAGTAGAATTGTCTATGCGTTAACTTATGAACGAAATGCTTGTCACTTAGATCGTACTACAACTTGAAGCACAAAACAATGAATGGTTCACTAAAATGAGGCAGGAAGACTATTAACATAGTCATTCCGAGCAGAGTATAGAAACATCGAAAGGCTTCGTCATAGTTGGGTCACCAAGGCGGTTCCCGTACAGGGAGTTGCATATAAATGAATGAACGAATGAACGAATAAGCGAATGAATGAATCAATGAATAAATAAATGAATAAGTGAACAAATAAATGAACAAGTGAAAGAAAGAAAAGATAAGAATGAATGAATGAAAGAAAGATAAGAAGAGAAGAATGATTATCGACATGTATGACGGAGATTTGCAACGGGACTCGCTACCCATGCTGCCGGGATGTCGCCGCCAACCTAGTCGGTAATCGACTATGGCTCAAAGACGGTATGGCTCAAAGATAGCCCGTTAAGTTAAAAATGATAAGACAATACGAAATGGTCGTGAACAACCCGGTGCACGAAGAAAATAAATAAATAAGGATTCCAAGGCAATGATCAACGATATCGTGGCCGGCCTAGGTGGAATCATGGCTTACGGGCGGCTTGGGTGCGGGCTCGGCCACCCAAGAGGCATAAGTCGGGTATTGCATTGCATATCAGGGTGTACCAGCCATCACCGGCTAATAGGAAACCACGATACCAAGATGGATAGTCCAAAATGGCTTGTGGTGCCAGCGACCGGTGCATATAGATTAAGTTGGCTCGATTGCGGTAATCCGCGTGCGAGACCTTGTATTGAAACAAATAGTCTAAGTAAAATGAACATGCTAAGTTACTAAATGAAATATATCTGAACAACGTTTGAGTACAACACATACTGACAACTTGAGTAAGATGAACAACTGAGTAACTGAATGAACATTGAACAAAGCTTGATCATAACATATCTTGACAAAACTAGAATACTTCGTAGAACCTGAGGCAGGAACATGCCCTTGACACTTTGGAATACTTATGCAAATTTTGTTAAGTCGTTGTGTATAAATTGTTGGCTAACTTGGTTTACCTTAGACAAGGAAGATCATATGGTAATTTGTGTATGTTATTCATATGCGACACTTGATATCAGTCACACGAGATAGGCTTTAAACTATATGCTATGAAACTAATCCTAATGCAAGATTAGAAAGACAATTAAATAATAGGTCAACATAAGTAAAATGAACGTGTTTAGTAATGATAGTGAATGGGCGAGCAAGCCTCCCCACTAGTGCATAACAATATACTGATAACCACATAGATTGTTTACAGACTGCAGAAGAACCTCGACGGGTGCAGAGACTTCACTCGAACGTGCTAAGGCGCGGAGCTAACTCTGAAGTCTTGGAGCGTTGCAGAGAAACTGAAGCACCATATACAGGACATAATATGTTAGAACATCGCCATGTATCATCCCATGTTATAAGCTGCTTGGCATGCCTTTTATTTTTTGAGAGAGAGAGAGAGCTTGTGCAATTTTTAATCTTGGCCTAGTGCCGCTTGTAATACTTTTTGAATATCATAAAGACTATTGAGTTGTTTCAATTTGTGTTCATTTACTTTCCGCTGCAAATGGGGACACTCTGTGCGATTCTGTGGCCTAGCTTCAATCGGCCATTTCTGGACTTGGCCTTGCACGAGCGCAATCTAGGTTCGTGCGGCATCACGTCTTAGCAAGGACGATCGCTCCTCCGGGAGCGGGGTGTGACAAGTAATAGCGCAGTAGTAGCAGTTACGACAACTACTTCACATGTAATTTCCTCCTTCGTTTTATCGTCGTTTTCCAAACCAATTTGTGATTTGAGAACACAACCTATAAGTCTTCGACCCCATTGGATAGTTTCGAACTAAATCGAAACGGAATCGAGTTAAAACTCGATGCCAAAATTGGCAAAAAACTGTCTCAAAATGAAACAGAATAATATTGCTCGACCCTGTTTTGGAAGGCGAAATCCTCCTAACCCAAATCAAATTTATAGAATCTACTTGAACAAGTTTTTAGATAGCCAAAACACCATGGAAACCCAATTATTACTTTTATTTGTAGTTGACTATATATCTGTATAAATCAGTGTGAAAATCAAGAAAAAAATATGAAAAACAGTTTCGAAAACCTAGAAAATCTCCGATACGACGTACGTCCCGTCAAAACTGGCAACTTGGTCACAACCCATGAGCATTGAAAAATGCATATGGATGTTGCAGACGTGTGGGCTTCAACGGAACTCGAATTGGTTGCGTATGCGCGACGAATTCAAGACGTATCCGTCGAAAATCACCGTATCGGCATATTTATAAATTAGCAAATTACTTTGTACACATTTATTATCTCAAAAAAAAACTTATGCCAACAGGACCGTGTCATTTTTTTGGTCCTCTATGCCAATTTTGGTCCGATTCTGAGAAGGTTGACCGGAACGCTGTTTTGGCGGGCCCGGAACCCGATCCGACGGGTGAATTTGTGCACGGCCCATCGGAATCCAACTTTGGACATACGATTGGGTTCGTATTGTCAAACCTGTCCCGTAGACATATAGTTTGACAAGTTTAGAGATCGTAGGTACTGGCACACTTTTCAGTACAAAGCGGATCCAACGGTGGACATCATTTTGACCTGAAATTACCGTTTTGCCCTGTATCCAGAATTGGACTTATGGATAGGCTATTCAAGATAATTTGACTATTCTAAAAAATTTAGTAATATCTGTTTCAGCCCCCGGAGAATGTTGTGAGAGTTTGACTTTTATGGCTCGTCGATTGACTTGAGTGTTGGTTCTACGTGCTACCACCAAGCAACTATACCTTGCCTTTCTTTACATTTTATTTACATGCTTATATTCTTCTTTTTTGTTACATGTCACTACTAGTTTCTTTCGTTGATTGGTGATATGTGTTCCTTCATATTATGCATATTAGTTTAGTTGTCTCGTTCATATTGTCATTGCTCACAGTTTGATATTGTAGTTCATACCGGATTTGTTCTCACATGTTCCTTGACTGAGTCGTATCGTGTCGTAGAATGAGTGTATCAAAAATAAACTGCTATTCCCTTTTTCTTTATTCTCAACCTGCGAGTCCACACTAGGGACGAGGGTGATTGCCTTGAACTAACCTGCGAGTCCACACTAGGAGCGAGGGTTAGTGATTTATTCCAAAACTGTGAGTCCACACTAGGAGCGACAGTTTGGTTGTCCGTTGATCTCTTGTTCACCTATTTTCTTTCAGCAGTTCATTTATGCGTAGTTGTTCACATATTCGTGTATCGTTATTGCTTAGTCTTTTTGTGCTTATATCCTGGATTTTTTCCATGCATGATAAATTGTTAGATAGGCACGTTTTATGTATCTTGCTAGTCCCTTGAGGACCTGATGATCTCTTCAGGTATTTGCTGAGCGGCTGCATAGAGTAGATGGATAGTTGATGTTTGTGTCTTCTGGAATCAGCTATCAATAGTGGTACTTATTCATTCTTCCTAATTTATATTTATTTCCATGACTTTTTGTTGATATAGCCTAGTTTTGTAAGCTCTGTTATTATTCTTGAGCTTGATCGAACATGTATGGTACAGGGCGGTCGACTGTATTGTATATTATTCGTTCTTATTATGTTACTCTCTTAGTGGATTGAGATATAGTTTTGACTGTCCATGATTAGACCTATTATCATAGTCTAGATAGCTTATACGTATTTGAGTTGGGCTGGAGTCCAATTGATAGGTAGCAGATACGCCACGTAGCAGATGCGCCACGTAGCAGATGCGTCCCTCAGCACCATGCACTCCATGCCGATGCGCCCAATGGAGCACAGACAGATGCGCCCACATAAACTCGTCACCCATCAAAGCATTTAATGCTAAATGATAGAAATGACAACAGCACACGTCTTGAAGTCTGAGCAGTCATCTTTTACTGAAGACGAAAATACGCGATCAGGTTACGACTGTGCTATACCACGTGGCCGACTGATCACTCGTATGCGCCTCCATAGCCATGCACCCAGAACTCTGTATGCGTCTCAAAAGCCATGCGTGTAACGACCCACTCCGCCCTAGCTGAACGCCGACTCAAACGGCACAAGTGCAACGACTCGAACCCGTCTTGCTCGACATAATGACTCGCTTAAGACAAAGGCAATTTACTTGTCCCTCCAGGAGAATCTAGACTTAGACTTTCAAAGGCGCGCTCGGAGTCTCGCTCGGCCGATGCGATCATCGCTAAGGTGGGTGGCTCCGATGAACCTGTCGTTGCTTAGCCTAGACACATAATAATACGGGCACTATTGCTAGAATCGCTAGGCAATAACACTGTGCATGCTAACAAATGACTCAACACACCTAGCTAAGGGAATAATCCCATCTTGTATGCTTGTATAGAACATGGAAAAAAACTTGGAAAATATGCAAACTCTCGCACCGCACTCCACGTCCGTGCGAATGCACAACTTATACTTTGTGTAGATTTACTTATACGTCCAATAACGAACGAAATGCTTGTCACTATAATCATACCACAACTTGAAACATGAAACAATGAATGGTTTACAACAATGAAGCAGGAAGACTATAGACATAGTCATTCCGAGTAGAGTATGAAAACATTGAAAGGCTTCGGGACCGATGGGTCGCCAAGGCGGTTCCCGTACAGGGAGTTGCATAATGTATGAATGAACGAATGAACGAGTAAGTGAATAAAGGAATCAGCGAAATGAATGAATGAATACATGAATGAATTAACGAACGAATAAACAAGTGAAAGAAAGAAAAAAAATGAATGAAAGAAAGAAAGAAAAGGAATGGTTAGCGACAGGTATGATGGGGACGTGCAACGGGGCTCGCTACCCGTGCTGCACGAACGCCGCCGCCAACCTGGTCGATAATGCATTATGGATCTAGACAGCCTGATAATTTAATTTATTGGCTCATGACAGCCCAACAAGATAATTGGCTCATGACAGCCCGACAAGTTAAACTAAAAATAAGAATATGAAATGGTCGCGGACAACTCGTGCACGGGTAACGGAACAAATGATTCCAAGGCAACGATCACGATATCGTGGCCAGCCTAGGTGGAATCATGGCTTACGGGTGGCTTGTGTGCGGGCTCACGCACACAAGAGACGTAAGGCCAGGTATTGCATGGACTATCAAGGTGTACCAGCCATCACGTTTGATAGATGCGAATACAAAGAGGAACATGTCCAAATGGCTTGTGGTGCCAGCGACCGATGCATATAAATTAAGTTGGCTCGATTGCGGCAATCCGTGTGCGAGACCTTGTATTGAAATAAGTAAATCTGACTAGCTGAACATGCTATGTTACTGAATGAAATATATCTAAACAACATTTGAGTATAACACATCCAGACAACTTGAGTAAGCTGAACAACTGTGGAACTGAACGAAGCGCGTTCCAAACAGGCTTGAATATAATACAACAAATGAACTAGAGTACTTCATACAAATGAGTTAGAAACACGCCTATGATGCGCTACTACCTTAGGCAGGAACACGCCCTTGACACTTTTGGATACTTATACAAACCTGTCAATTTGTAATGCATAATATGTTGGCTAACTTGGTTTACTTTGGACAGGGACGATCATATGGTAAGTTGCGCATGTTTTACTTATGCAACACTTGAAAACGATAACACGGGATAGGCTTTGAATGTTATGCCATGAAACTGATCCTAAGGCAAGATTAGTAAGACAATAAATGATAGATGGAGCACAAAAGTAAAATGAATATATTTGAAAATGGTAGCGAGTGGGTGAGCTAGCCTCCCTACTAGTGCATAACAATATACTGATAACCACATAGTCTGCTTGCAGGGTACGGGAGAACCACGTCGGGTGCGAAGACTTCCCTCAAACGTGCTGAGGCGCGGAGCTAACTCTGGAGCCTTGGAGCGTTGCAAAGGAACTAAAGCACCATATACGGAACATAATGTATCGGAACATCGCCATGAATCATTCCATCTTGTAAGCCACTTGGCATGCCTTTTATGTTTCGAGAGAGAGAGAGCTTGAGTGAATTGTATCTCGGCATAACGCTGCTTGTACTACTTCTTGAATATCAATAAAGACTATTGAGTTTGTTTCAATTTGTGTTCATTTACTTTCAACTGCAAACGGGGATACTCTGTGCGACTCTATGGCCTAGCTATAATCGGCCGTTTCTGAACATGGAGCACAACCTAGGCTCGTGCAGCATCACGCCTTAGCGAGGACGATCGCTCCTCCGGGAGCGGGGCATGATAATGCGCCCAAACTTGCTTCTGACCACAAAAGTCAGAAGCCGAGTCTCTTCATGCGCCCGATCCTAGGTACATCAATGTACAAAGATCTTTGAGCCGTAAATACGTGCCACGTGTCATTGACTCAGTTCTGCCTACGAATGGGTGCCAACCACCCAAGTTCTCAGCAACAACCGAATCTCAACAATTGCCACGTGTCAGCTCCTCCGCAGCTCAATAGTGCAGTTCAAACATATTTAGTTCTAGCTCTTTGGCGCATCGTCCATGCGCCCAACAAAGTCAGCCACGTGGCATCCCTACGTGCAAGTTCTCCATGCACGCGTCGCATACGTGCACATAAGAAGATCATTCTGATGCCTATAAATAGAAGGATCATTCCTTCTTTCAATCTCTCGAAGCCCCCACTTCTTGAATATTCTTCCAACCACTTCAGCATCCAGAGCACTTGCAAGAGTCCCAATCCTCTTCAAGTCGCTACTCGTTCTAGAGTAACCCGGACTTTCAGAGAGTTCGAGATCTTCGTCAGATCGTCAACGGAGTCAAAGAATTACCACTCGCTCCATCGCCACGGTTCCCAAATTAAAAACAAAAGTGTACTATAAGGATTACATCGAAATCCTACATTATAATCTGTTATGTTTGTAATTAAATATAAAATTTCATTCCATAACTTTTTTAATGGCAAACAAGCTGGTGACTCTGCTGGGGACCACTTTCTCTTCCAACGAGAAGGTCGTGACACAATCTGACGATAAAAAGCTCGACTCCTCCCAGAAGACACTGGTGGTATGCCTCAATCAACAGGCGTATGAAGTGTTTATCTCTGAAGGCAACACGAGTACTTCGAAGCGGCTGCCAAAGCCGAAAAAGACTCACCAAGTCTGGGTGCACAAAGGCGATGCCCCGAGCACCACAACTGAAGAAGCTGCACCGATGCAGCCAATCCTTCATGCTAATGTTCTCAGCAAGCAAAATGTTGCTACTGGTGCAACGCATCTGCCAGGGAAGTGCAGTGCTACCTGCAGCTCCCAACCTTCTTCTTCCTAGTCGAAGAAGATGCGTCGACGGAACAAAGGTACAGCCGCTTTCTCGTGCATGAGCTCCGATGTGCAGGGGAAGACCTCTGTCTTTGACAGAATTACTCACTGTCATAGCGAGGAAGGATTGGATTCTGAGTACTATGCGCCTTTACGGGCTAGTACAAAGAAGTCTAAGGCAGCATGGGCCATGTACCCCAAACGTGCTATGCCAGCAGTGAACCAGAAATGTACGCTGAAAGTCATGCACGCAGCTGATGGTAAGATGTACAAAGTCGACTCGGGTGCTTTGGCACCAGCAACGAGTCGACTCTCGAAGTCCCATTCCTACTTAGGCGTATCCTCTATGCATGAAACCAAACAGGGTGGGGCAAATCTTACGACTTTGAATCCATGCGCCTACGTGGGCTGTGCGCATGAAGTGGATTCAAGTCACGATACATGTTGCTCTCCAACCAATGATCTAGGCGCATTTCATTCGCTGGAACTAGATCAGGGGACGCAACATTCACATAACAACCGTCACTTGGCCCTGCCATAACCTGAAGCAGGTGTGAATGTGGAACTCTCCTTACACGATCTACGTAATGTGATCACTCACAGACATAGATTGGGATAGATGATCCACGAATGATGTGCCCCTCGCAGGGCATACTTATGTTATGGTCACCATCAATTGCTGCTGTTGCAAAACAACGGCTGCACCACCAAGGTAGTTTGTATTCCAGCGGTTGCAACCAGCTGACCCATCCGACATTGCTTCAAAAAAATGATGCTAATCGATGACGAGATAGAAGCTCCGGTCGCCTCGTGCCATGTCATCTCTGTAATGCCCCAGAACCAGAATACTGGAGTGCGGGGGCATACATAGCCAGCTACGTATAATGAAATGGAATCCACCTCACTATACGGTCACGGCTGTCTAGATATATGAGGGTTTAACTACAATCCATCAGTCTCCTATGGTCAATAACAAGCCTAAATATCTCAATCTCAAGCAAGCAAGTAAAGTTATAAGATATAAGATCACCAAATATACAATAGTAAGGCGTCCCAAACATTACATATTCAGCTGATCATGAAGCTAGTCGTTACAAAATGTGATGACTAGCAAGAGTTTAGTCATACATAATCAACCCTAGGATCTGTTAATCACGTTACAGCCCGTAGGCAGACAATAATAAGGTATACAATACGAGCTAACAGGTGCTCGTCGGCTAAACGCCTCAAAATAAAATTTTTACAATAGAGTGGGAGAGCCAAAAATAAACCCACCCGTTGCCCTGGTTACGCCTGGTGGTCACCATCGGGCTGGAAAGTCGGTAGATCCTCTGGAGCTGCTCCAAAATCTGGCCATACAAAACCAGCTGGGTCAGATCCCAGAAAGAGCAAGTGCCACAAAGGAGGCTTCACTTAAGAACTAAAACCAGCATATCAGAAATAAATATTAAAAGTAGTTACAAAAGAGCTTGATAATAAAAGAATAACAACAGTCATAATAGAGTACGAGGGAACCATTCGAGTAGCCAGGTCACAACCCTTAAACCAAACAAGGACCGGGGTTGTAACCCTTCACCTGAATAGAACTCCGTCTCTAAATCTTGTTGGTAAGGTAAAACATAACACGCATGACGTGGGGTGAAATAAGACAATAAACGAAGAGAGGACTCAGAACTGCTCCGGGAGCCAGGTTACAACCCTTAAACCAAACAAGGACCGGGGTTGTAACCCTTCACCTGAACAGAACTTAGCCTCTGATCTTTATTGTTAAAAGTGACAATCATGCGATCAAGCCTGCAATAATCGAGTACTGAAACTACACCATACAATCACTCCCGGCCAATCAGTGACTACGGTTTTCTACATTAGCTAACTAGGGTTATCACAAGCCTTAGTTACTAGCAACATGCAGTGAGATGTTCCTCCAGCCACAAGCCCTGCAGCTAATCCTGTTATCCAGGCGACTTGGATTCATTAAGCAGTGCCTTGTCCTTTCCCATATATCAGTGAATCTAGACTTGTGCCCTACTCGTCGGCAGGCTGCAAGTCCAACAATGGTGGCCGGGATAACGGAATCGCCTGTAACTGGGGAAATCTCTCATGACTACTGAATTATTCTAGTTATTAGCCTTTTCCATTTACAGTAGGTACCCCTGACCGTGGTACTCAGGGATCCATGTCCTAAACATGATGCAAACATTAACGGTTCAATTGTACAAACACAATCATCCACGGTGTCCATGCCATTCAATCTGGTCATGACATGCTAGCCTTCGCAACAGCCTTCGAGATATATATCATGTCATGTTCACTGTCAGGAGTGCGCCACGTCGGGCCACTATCATGTTATATCATTTGTCAAAAGTGTACCACAACGGGTCACCATCGTGTCAGGGAACATATTTAAAATTAATATGGCACAAGCATACATGTAGTAATTAAATATTAACAGGGACAAGGGCTGTGGAGGAATCATGCGGCTCAGGAGACAGGGGCATGCGGCAGAAAAAATCAGGGCTCATGCGGCCAGCCAATAAATGTTGTCACTATACAATATGCGGCAGGCACACATTTGCTGCATGCGGCCAAGAATGATAAGTAGGCCATGCGGCCACAAAGTGCATGCAAGCAAATGCATGCAAACCAATACATACGGCCAGTAATTATTTCATGCGGCCAACATATAAATGTGCATGCAGCTACTTATAAATGTGCATGCAGCCAAGCACATAGATGTACATGCGGCCAAGCACATAGATGTGCATGCGGCTAAGCACACAAATGTGCATGCGGTTACAATTAATTGCATGCAGCCAAGCACATAGATGTGCATGCGGCCAAGCACATAATGTGCATACGGCTACATATAAATGTGCATGTAGCCAAGCACATAGATGTGCATGCGGCCAAGCACATAATGTGCATACGGCTAAGCACATAAATGTGCATACGGTTAAGCATATATATAAAATGTCATGCGGCCATACAATTAACTAATGTCCATGCGGTCATGCAAATTAAGCTGATGCCATGCGGCCAATTCAATTAATGGCCATACGGCTCAGAGCTAAAAAATGCTCATACGGCCAATTCAATTAAAAATTCAATTAAATGGCCATACGGCTCAGAGCTAAGAAATGCTCATGCGACCAATTCAATTAAAGAGCTAAGAAATGCTCATGCGGCCAATTCAATTAAAAATTCAATTAAATGGCCATGTGGCTCAGAGCTAAGAAATGCTCATACGGCCAATTTAATTAAAAATTCAATTAAATGGCCATGCGGCTCAGAGCTAAGAAATGCTCATGCGGCCAATTCAATTAAAAATTCAATTAAATGGCCATACGGCTCAGATCTAAGAAATGCTTATGCGGCCAAAAGTGCAATTAATGGCTCCCACAGAGAACATGTCCATAAAAAATATCATGGCCTCCATGCTCCACCAAACAACAATAGGAACCCAAATCCAGACTCCCGTAGGTCAAATTTGGGTAAAATGGATTTCTCTACAACATGGATCCATCAATTAACAAAAATATACAGGTTTGATAGATCAAAACTCATGAAAACCGAAAATACAATAAGGCTAGATTTACAATAAATTAACCACGGAAATGAAAAATGCTAAGTACTAAAGTGGGTTAGAAATACATGAGGAAGACTGTGGGACAATAAAAATGGAATTCTTCCATGAAGCAAGATGCACTTACCGAAACCTTCCTGGTAGGTGGAGAGTAATGGTGAGGAAGAAGAAGAGTGAATGAGGAGAGAGAAAGAGTATTGGGTTAATAAATGATGATGGTGGTGGTAGGTAGGGGTTTGGTTCACAACCGAACCAAGGCAAACAAGCCGAACCGAATCAAGCAATAAAATGCCAAATAAATCATACGAGGAGACATGCAATACGAGTAAAAATACGTACACGTATACCAAAATACGTAATACGAACCATGGTCATTACAACTCTACCCACCTTAGAAGAATTCCTTCCTCGGAATTTAATCAAGAGGCTAGAGATGCAAGGACAAGCTATACTAATCACAGGCAAGCCATACTAGTCAAGCAATCAAGCAATTATTCATGCAAGCAAGGAATCGAAGGCATGAGGCATAAGAAAGATATTATACCTCACGAGTCAAACAGGTCGGGATATCACGATCGGATATCATCCTTACGCTCCCACGTTGACTTACCCAAGGAGTGATGACCCCAAGCAACACGGACTAACTCGATAGTCTTGTTCTTGAGTATCTTCTCTCTTTGGTCCAATATGGATACGGGCCTTTCCTCATACGAAAGGTTGGTACCAACAACCAATTTTGAATGATCCAGGATATGACTCGGGTCCGGGATATACCGTCATGGTTGGGATACATGGAACACGTCATGCACCTCACTTAGAGACGGCGGAAGAGCGAGACGATAGGACACATCTCATACTCGCTCCAGAATATCGAACGGCCCTATATACCTAGGACTAAGCTTTCCCCGTACGCCGAAACGAATGATGCCACAGTTAGGCGAGATCCTCAAGAATACATGGTCGCCGATAGAAAATTCAAGGGGATGCCGATGAGAATCAGCCCAATGGCGCTGACGATCTTGTGCAACGCGAAGATGATCTCTGATTCTCCTGACCACCTCGTCTGTCTGAGTGATCATCTCTAGACCAAGCATCTGCCTCTCTCCAACATCGTCCCATGCTAGTGGGGATCTGCACTTTCTTCCATACAGTGTCTCGAACGGTGCCATCTGGATACTAGCTTGGAAACTGTTATTGTACGAGAACTCCACCAGGTGCAGGTGATCTTCTCACGAACCATCGAAGTCGAGTGTATAAGATCTCAACATATCCTCAAGAGTCTGGATCGTGCGTTCCGACTGACCATCTGTCTGCGGGTGATAAGTTGAGCTGAACTGGAGGTGAGTTCCCAAACTCTCTTGCAGACTACGCCAAAAGTGCGACGTGAATCTCGAATCTCTGTCCGAGGTGATACTGACTGGTACTCCGTGAAGTCTGACTATCTGCCTGAGGTACATCTCTGCTAGCTGAGCCGTCGACTGACCAACTCTAAATGGAAGAAAGTGAGCCACCTTCGTGAGCCTGTCAACTATAACCCAAATAGCATCTCTACTGGTCAGGGATCGAGGTAATCCAGTCACGAAATCCATGGTTATATGCTCCCATTTCCATTCTGGAATCGGCAAGGGCTGAAGAAGTTCAGCTGGCCTCTGATGTTCAGCCTTGACTTGTTGGCAAACCAAACACCGAGAGACAAACCGAGCTATCTCCCTCTTCATGCCATTCCACCAAAAGTGCTGACGGATATCACGGTACATCTTCGTGCCACCGGGATGAATCCAATACTGAGAACTGTGAGCTTTCGCCATGACCTCTTGTCTGATATCTCCACTGGGTACACAAATACGCTTACCATATTGAAGTGTACCGTCTTCATGAGTACATAATTCTGGTCATCGTCCTGCTTCACATTCTGCTCTAAGCCGCCGAAGCTTAGAATCGGAGGACTGAGCTATCTTGATCCTCTCAACTATACTGGACTGAACTTGCATGCTGGCCATCAATGCCATACTGGTAGGAAGGACAACTTCTATACCCATCTTCTGAAGATCTGCTAACAACTCTGGTTGCGTTGTCAAAAAATAAACTCCGGCCCTCCGGCTCAATGCATCTGCAACAACGTTGGCCTTCCCAGGATGATACTGCAGGTTGACATCATAATTCACAAGCAGCTCTAGCCATCTTCTCTGACGCATGTTAAGATCCTTCTGAGTGAACACATACTTCAGGCTCTTATGGTCGGTAAAAATCTCCACCCTATCTCCATACAAGTAGTATCTCCAAAGCTTGAGTGCAAACACTACTGCTGCCAGTTCCAAGTCGTAGGTTGGGTAATTCCTCTCATGATCACGAAGTTGTCATGATGCATAAGCTATTACCTTCCTATGCTGCATCAAAACACATCCTAAACCTCTGCCTGAACCATCACAGTACACTGAAAATCCTCCGATCCCATCTGGAAGAGTGAGAATGGATACCGTCATCAAGCCTCGCTTTAGCTTCTCAAAAGAATCCTGACATTCTGCTGTCCAAGCAAACTGTACCCACTTGCGGGTCAACTGTGTCAATGGCGCTGAAATCCGAGCAAAGTTCCAAACAAATCTCCGGTAGTAGCCGGCCAATCCAAGAAAACTGCAAACTTCTACAACTGTGCTGGGCACTGGCCATGTTTCGATAGCCACGATCTTCTGGGGATCCACTTCTACTCCCCCTCTGGTGATGATATGACCCAAGTATGAAATGCAAGAGAACTCACATTTACTGAACTTGGCATACAACTGGTGTTCTCGGAGAATCTGGAGGACAACTCTGAGATGCTGCTCATGCTCCGCTTCACTCTTGCTGTAGACCAGGATATCGTCTATGAACACGATCACGAACTGATCCAAATAAGGCATGAAGATACGATTCGTGAGGTCCATGAATACAGCCGGCGCATTGGTCGCTCCAAAGGGCATAACAAGGAACTCCCAATGTCCATATCTAGATCTGAAAGATGTCTTCGGGGTGTCCTGCTCTCTGACTCTGATCTGGTGGTATCCTGACCGCAAATCAATCTTTGAGAATACTGTCGCTCCTTTGAGTTGATCAAACAAGTCATCTATCCTTGGGAGAGGATATCTGTTCTTGATTGTCACTGAGTTCAAGGTACGATAGTCAACACATAATCTGGACGTACCATCCTTCTTTTTCACAAGAAGCATCGGGGCTCCCCAAGGCGATCCACTAGCACGAATGAATTCCTTGGTTCTGAGTTCTTCAATCATCTTGTACAATATCTCCAATTCTGACGGCGCCATCCTGTAGACTCTCTCTGACACTGGTGCTGTCCCGGGAATCAAGTCGATAGTAAACTCGATCTCTCGCTCTGGCGGCATTCCTGGAAGCTCTTTCGAAAAAATGTTTGGAAATTCCTCGACTATTCGGGGTAACTGTACTGCTGCTACGGCCATCCGCAATATTGGAGGAGAAGGTTCAACTTTGCCTCGAGAAAAGGAAAACTCTGGCTTGCCTGGAATGCTAAAAACAACTCTGCCAATATGGCAGTCTATCCTAGCATACTGGTCCCTCAGCCAATCCATTCCTAAGACCACATCATAATCGGCCATCGGGAATTCCATCAGCCTAGCGAAAAACTCTCTACCGCTAACCACGATCCGACACGAGGAAAACACTCTATCTACTCCCACAAGACCGTTACCAGTAAGTATATTGAGCCTTACTGATAATGACTCGGGCTCCAGTCCTATCCGTGTCGCGAATCGTACAGACATAAACGAATGCGATGCACCAGAGTCAAATAATACTGAAGTCGGAAAGGTGTTGACAAGAATAGTACCTGCCACTACCTCACCTGGCGCCACTCCTTCTTCTCCCATGGTTAAAGCTAACACTTGACCATGTCCTCTGGGTGCTGGCCCTCTCTGATGGAATCCTCTCTGCCTATTCTGAACTTGCGCCTGGGCATACTGCTGAGGCCTTTGCTGCTGAAAAGCTTGGGTCTGCGTCGACAACGGCCTCGGAGATGGAAACTGCTGCTGGACCGGTACTGGGGCTGGCCACCTAACTGATGAACTGGTCATGGCTGGTGATGAGTCAGTCCTGAACGAGCAGGACCCTACCTTTTGGTCCGGCGCTCCACAAAGCAAACACAATCCTCGAGCCTTGCGACATTCTGAAATAACATGTCCAGGCTTCCCATAATAAGAGCAGCCCATGGGGGAAGACTGCTTCTGCTTCTGCGGCTGAGGATACGTCGGGGTTGAATGTTGAACCGACGTAACTGAAGCGGTCCTTCTCGGAGCTCCAATGGTCAAAGTCCTAGCTGCCGGGGCTGGGGCTGGGGCTGACGACTGATTCATCTGGTCGTGAGATCGCTTTCGACCTCCGGTCCTGTCCACAATCCTCTGGGAGGTATACTCATGCCTCCTAGCTGCCCTCAATATCGCATCAAAAGTCTGATGCTCAAACTGCTCCACCGCCAGCAAAATCTCTAGGTGGAGTCCCTGCTGAAACTGTTGGGCTCTATCAAACTCAGTTGCCACCAAGGTGGGAGCAAACCGACTAAGCCTGGAAAACTCTGTCGCATACCCATCGACCGTCCTGCCCATCTGCTTCAAATTGGTGAACCTGGTCTGTAGATCGTACTGAGCTACAGCATCGAAGTACTTGGTCTAGAACCTCTCACAAAATACTGTCCAGGCAATAGGCGCCACTAATCCAACGGCCTGCGTCGCCCACCAGCTGCGGGCTAGATCCAATAACTGCAGGCGCACTACGGCCACCTTCTCATCTTCTGGGGTCTTCGCTGCCTCCAATATCACCTCTGTGTCCTGAAGCCATGCATCAGCAGCGATAACATCTTCGCTGCCATCAAAGAATGGAGGGTTCAGGCGCTTGAAACTGTTCGCTGCACTATTCCCATGATGTCCACCTCTGCCCAGAGCATCGACCACTGCCTGATGCAAGGCATCTCCTCGACGATCCTACGATACAAGCAACTCCCTGATAAGTCCAACCAAGACTCCATCATCCTGCCTTGCGGGCTGGGCCAGCTGTACCAGGGGTTCTGGATCTCCAGAAGGCATGACCCGGAAGGCTGCTCCTGAGTGCTGGGCCTGATCTTCTGGTTACTGCTGGTCCATGGGAGGTGCTTCGCCTTGCCGATCGGTAGGACCAGGAACAATGTCGCTGAAGAAGACGACATAGGGAACAATAAGGAAGGACCAAGACAGATCAACGATACAAGCATGTGATCAGGTCGAGAATCTCAGGAATTAGAAGATACGGGCAGAGATCAAGGGCGAGTGTTGATTGAGACATCTATTCGGTAAACCCTCATATATCTTGATTTACAAGACCTGCATGGGCCACCACTTAAACCATGTAACGCCCCAGAACCAGAATACTGGAGAGCGGGGGCATACATAGCCAGCTACGTATAATGAAATGGAATCCACCTCACTATATGGTCACGGTTGTCTAGATATATGAGGGTTTAACTACAATCCATCAGTCTCCTATGGTCAATAACAAGCCTAAATGTCTCAATCTCAAGCAAGCAAGTAAAGTAACAAGATGTAAGATCACCAAATATACAATAATAAAACGTCCCAAACATTACATATTCAGCTGATCATGAAGCTAGTCGTTACAAAATGTGATGACTAGCAAGAGTTTAGTCATACATGATCAACCCTAGGATCTGTTAATCACGTTACAGCCCGTAGGCAGACAATAATAAGGTATGCAATACGAGCTAACAGGTGCTCGTCGGCTAAACGCCTCAAAATGAAAATTTCACAATAGAGTGGGAGGGCCAAAAATAAACCCACTCGTTGCCCTGGTTACGCCTGGTGGTCACCATTGGGCTGGAAAGTCGGTAGATCCTCTGGAGCTGCTCCAAAATCTGGCCATACAAAACCAGCTGGGTCAGATCCCAGAAAGAGCAAGTACCACAAAGGAGGCTTCACTTAATAACTAAAACCAGCATATCAGAAATAAATATTAAAAGTAGTTACAGAAGAGCTTGATAATAAAAGAATAACAACTGTCATAATAGAGTACGAGGGAACCATTCGAGTAGCCAGGTCACAACCCTTAAACCAAACAAGGACCAGGGTTGTAACCCTTCACCTGAATAGAACTCTGTCTCCAAATCTTGTTGGTAAGGTTAAACATAACACGCATAACGTGGGGTGAAATAAGACAATAAACGAAGAGAGGACTCAGAACTGCTCCGGGAGCCAGGTTACAACTCTTAAACCAAACAAGGACCGGGGTTGTAACCCTTCACCTGAACAGAACCTAGCCTCTAATCTTTATTGTTAAAAGTGACAATCATGCGATCAAGCCTGCAATAATCGAGCACTGAAACTACACCATACAATCGCTCCCGGCCAATCAGTGACTACGGTTTTCTACATTAGCTAACTAGGGTTATCACAAGCCTTAGTTACTAGCAACATGCAGTGAGATGTTCCTCCAGCCACAAGCCCTGCAGCTAATTCAGGTTATCCAGGCGACTTGGATTCATTAAGCAGTGCCTCGTCCTTTTTTATATATCAGTGAATCTAGACTTGTGCCCTACTCGTTGGCAGTCTGCAAGTCCAATAATGGTGGCCGGGATAACGGGATCGCCTGTAACTGGGGAAATCTCTCATGACTACTGAATTATTCTAGTTATTAGCCTTAGCCATTTACAGTATGTACCCCTGACCGTGGTACTCAGGGATCCCTATCCTAAACATGATGCAAACATTACCGGTTCAATTATACAAACACAATCATCTACGGTGTCCAGGCCATTCAATCTGGTCATGACATGCTAGCCATCGCATAGCCTTCGAGATATATATCATGTCATATTCACTGTTAGGAGTACGCCACGTCGGGCCACTATCATGTCATGTCATTTGTCAAAAGTGCACCACAACGGGTCACCATCGTGTCAGGAAACATATTTAAAATTAATATGGCACAAGCATACATGTAGTAATTAAATATTAGCAGGGGCAAGGGCTAAGGAGGAATCATGTGGCTCAGGAGACAGGGGCATACGGCAGAAAAAATCAGGGCTCATGCAGCTCAGGAAAAACTTGCCGCATGAAATTGCCATGCAGCCAGCCAATAAATGTTGTCACTATACAATATGCGGCAAGCACACATTTGCTGCATGCGGCCAAGAATGATAAGTAGGCCACGTGGCCACAAAGCGCATACAAACCAATGCATGCGACCAAGAATTATTTCATGCGGCCAGCATATAAATGTGCATGCGGCTACATATAAATGTGCATGCAGCCAAGCACATAGATGTACATACGGCCAAGCACATAGATGTGCATGCGGCTAAGCACATAAATGTGCATGCGGTTACAATTAATTTTATACAGCCAAGCACATAGATGTGCATGCGGCCAAGCACATAATGTGCATGCGGCTACATATAAATATGCATGCAGCCAAGCACATAGATGTGCATGCGGCCAAGCACATAATGTGCATGCGGCTAAGCACATAAATGTGCATATAGTTAAGCATATATATAAAATGTCATGCGGCCATGCAATTAACTAATGGCCATGCGGCCATGCAAATTAAGCTGATGCCATGCGGCCAATTCAATTAATGGCCATACGGCTCAGAGCTAAGAAATGCTCATACGGCCAATTTAATTAAAAATTCAATTAAATGGCCATGCGGCTCAGAGCTAAGAAATGCTCATGCGGCCAATTCAATTAAAAATTCAATTAAATGGCCATGCGGCTCAGAGCTAAAAAATGCTCATGCGATCAAAAGTACAATTAATGGCTCCCACAGAGAACATGTCCATGGAAAATACTATGGCCTCCATGCTCCACCAAACAACAATAGAAACCCAAATCCAGACTCCCGTAGGTCAAATTTGGGTAAAATAGAATTCTCTACAACATGGATCCATCAATTAACAAAAATATGCAGGTTTGATAGATCAAAACTCATAAAAACCGAAATACAACAAGGCTAGATTTACAAAAAATTAACCACGAAAATGAAAAATGCTAAGTACTAAAGTGGGTTAGAAACACATAAAGAAGACAGTGGGACAATAAAAATGGAATTCCTCCATGAAGCAAGATGCACTTGCCTAAACCTTCCTGGTAGGTGGAGAGTAATGGTGAGGAAGAAGAAGAGTGAATGAGGAGAGAGAAAGAGTGTTGGGTTAATAAATGATGATGGTGGTGGTAGGTAGGGGTTTGGTTCACAAACTGAACTAAGCCAAACAAGCCAAACCGAATCAAGCAATAAAATGCCAAATAAATCATGCAAGGAGACATACAATACGAGTAAAAATATGTACACGTATACCAAAATACGTAATACGAACCATGGTCATTACAATCTCCAATTCTTATATATTTGTAAGAAAAAAATACCACCAACTCCTTGACCTCGGCTGGTCTGTCGAAAAGCCGACCGAAGAAAAGTAAAGCAACAGTCTCGCCAACCGGGGTATTCCAGAATACTCGATTGAGGAGGAAGACGATACAAGCTGGTGGTGATCAGACCCCGACTGTCCATGATAACCCCTCGTTCGAGTATGAGGATATTCATCAAGGAACCGACAGTAATGTAGCTGAGGGTAGCCAGTACGAGGCATTAGAAGAAGAAGAAGCTCTTAAGCCAACCTTTCCACAAGAAAGCGAGGCCAAAAGTGAAGCATCGACAAATCCATACACTTCTACCCATGTCATGTCTGTCTACATGGCAGGGGGTGGCGATGAGGAAGAAGTAGAAGCTCCAGCTCCGAATCTCATATGGCGCATGGATACTTTGGAATATGGCCTCAAGACTCTCTCCGCTATCATGCAATCCTTGACCCAAGTGGTGTTTGAGATTCAAAATACTCTGACTTCTTAACCTTTGACAAGGGTGTCACTCCCCGACACAGGAAATTGCTCGTCCTCGCTAGATTTCACCCGAATCATCATCCTCGCTGGAGCGTGATACCGTACGAGCATGGATTTGCGTTCGTACAAGGCAAGATAACAGATTCACATAAGTTTATCTCAAATTGATAGCATAAGCAGCGGAAGGAAACAGAGTATACAATAAGAATCTCTTTTATTAATAAATGAACTCAAGATTATTACAAGGGCTTTGAATGGCCCAACTGAAATGCCAATAGGCTACAACGCTCACGATCTCTCTAGCTCACAAAGGATTACATTATTCCATATATTATGCCTCTTTATAGCCAACAAGTAGTCTTCGGCCGAACATCTCCGTGTTGCAAGTCTGAATGCCAATACGGTAATTTGCCTCGAAACGCCAAGGACTCCATGCCTCGGTGCGTCCAAGCCAAGACCCGCCATGAGCTGAACATATTCCGAACCTGCGAGCAAACTAGTGGGGGACTAGTACTTTCGTTCTTGCTGTACTGATCAAGACCCACTCGACTAATCCAACACTAAGTAAATTTAGTGAAGCATGTATCTTTATTTGGTGATCTTTCTACTATTGCCTTAGGATCAGTTTCATTGCAAAGTAAGAAATAAAGCATGTTATCAAAAGCATAGGAATCATAAAGGTGTCCAATATCGTGTCCTTGCAACAGATACGGTTTGACATAATATGAACATAAGCATAGTGATCGTGCCCATCTCCATCTCAAATCTCCAAGCCTGCAATTGTTAAAAATTCACATAACCAGCCAACAATTTACGCAGCCAACTAATAAAACTTAAGCATATGCATAAGGGTGGTAGGCTCTATGCCTGTACCCAATTTGAGTCTCAGCCTACCGTCCTATCTATATGAAGGTCACGATATTCCGTACCAAAATTGACTGGTATCTTAAAGTGTAAGTCGGCGGTCGCTTTGGCACGGGGTGCTAGCCCAATATCCAAAGGATCCCAAACATACTAGTATTGTGGCTTTTCACATCAATAAGAGGGCACAACCCATCTGAATGAAGTGCACCACCAATACTCCTTAATTCCCTCCGCGGTCGAACGGTCCCGGTGCCCCGACGATCCTACATTCGAGGGAAGCACGCCCGTGTACGGGCCATCTATCCAAGTGTATTGACCATGCAATACGGTTTTATACAACCAAACAAGTTCGTCTATCTCTTTTCCATTCGCACGATACCCCAACTCACTGTTCATCGACGAGCGACACGAAGGTCCCAACTATTTCGAAGGCACCATGCCACATTCGACAGTTCCATCACAACATTCGTGCCACAACTGTTCTCCTTGTAATGAAGTATCTGTTATGAGTCCCGTACACATACGCACACTTTGACACATATCCTCTTTCCTTCGAGTTGTGCATTCGATGCACGCTTCGATACCGAATTTCCATGTTCTAAGCCTTAGTGTTCAATATTTTTTCGAGTTGTGCACGTGGTGCACATCTCAATATTGTCTTTCAATATTCTAGCATCAATTTCCTATCGCGACTCGTACACTTGATGCACGTTGCCTCAATTGTTCAATGTTCAATGTTCAATGTTCTATCTTAATGTTCGACACACACTAGGACCTTTACTCGATTTGAGCCATGCTCGTTAACTCGATAGTAGCATACGCATACAAGGATATATTTTATTAGGCATGAAGGAGTAGGAGGAAAGAGTCATGAACCCGCCCATCTTAAGCCGATACGTATTGACATTTCACCGAGATGATACGGCTCGATTCCATAACTTGGTTGCCTGGCTAACTCTCCTGACCTAGCCATTCCGTTGAGCTACTCGACTGATTCGGCCTACCGTGCCCATGCCTCAGTCCATTGAAAGGTAAGGTTTTGGTTTTGCGGACACCATTGCGAATAAGACAAAATGTCGACCTCTTATAATTTAGCGTAAAAGTGTAGCCTGCACACAAAATCAACTAAAGTCAATATTTTCTTCGAATCAGACTTATGCTTCAATTGCTTCGATTTATATATTCGAATCGACTCAAAGCTTTCCTTCGGGCCAACGTAACTCTTGTATCGATTCGCATCGATACTTCATCGGGTCAACACAAACTTTTCGAGTCAATGACTCATCATAATGTACTGTACGGAGTGGGGCATTACAAAGGGCATCGGCATCTACCAGTCATGATCCTGGGGCTAACGGAGAATTAAGTATACCCCCTCAACGGGTATCTTCAGGAATAAATTATCACACTGTACCTCGAACATCAGCTCCTTCGGGTACCGAGCTTCACATTTTACCTCCCTCACCTGCTCCTAGCTCTACGGAGGAGCTAGTTGAGATGGTAAGAGACTTGCACAATCGCTTTAAAGCATGAACTAAATAAGAGGAACGCCAGATGCTTGGAATTCGGCAACCTTATCCTTCCGAGTGGAACAAAGTAGTTTATCCCCCAAAATATAAACCACAAACAATGACACCATTTGACGGAAAGGAATCTCCCTGCCAATACTTGACATACTTCTAATCTGTGATGGGACATCTCCCGAAGGAAGATGCCCTACTTATAAGTTTGTTCATCGGGGTACTAAAGGGAGTTGCCTACGACTGGTACTGCAGTCTCCTTGACAACTGCATATCCTCCTTCGACGAATTAATGCATCTGTTCCTTCACCGATTCTACGACGGAGGAAAGGACATGAAGATGTCGTCTCTGATAGAAGTGGTCCAAAGGAAGAAAGAGACCGTTCGAGCTTTCATCGAGCGCTTACGTCAGGCATGTTTAAGGTTACCTCCGGGTATACCAGAGCATGTGTTGATAGATATGACGCCCGCAATCAAGCTCTGGCTCGACTCCGCCCAGCCTCCAGATTGGAGTTTGCTAATCATCGGTACCGAAAGTGCCGAAAAGAAGGTACGTGATGCTCGACTTCTAGGGGTTAGCTTTCTTACGTTCGATAACAAGGAGAAACGTGCCGCCAACAACAACAACAATGGGCGCGAACCGAAGGGAAAGCAGGCATTGACTGTGAATGCCTCACACAAGGTCATGTTCAGAAACCACCGCCCGTACCAAGACTGAAGGAAGTTTACTCCTTCAATGACGAAGACACCCTGCAGCTCTTCGAGATGCTGAAGCAAAGCAACAAGATCAAGTTGCCTGATCTAAAGCATCCCGACGACGTTGACAGGGTAGGCAACCCGAGGTACTGTCACTACCGTCGGTTCGTTAGGCATCCGACCCGAGACTATTATATCCTTAAGAACTACGTACAATGCATGATCAATACGAATGTCATCTCGTTCGATTATGAAGAGAAGACAGTCTCCACCAACATTGTATCACTCCAGTTTGTCACCTTGCCACCTACTAAATCTCAAGATGGCATCATCCCCATCCCAAAAGCGACTATGGAAGTAATCAACTTTCCACCGACTCGTGACAATGTGAGTGGAATAATACCACTTACGACGTCCAGGGGAGAGATTATATGGGTCCACCCAGATCTAGCTATGGAATTGACTCAATCGGAGGTACATCCTACCTCCAAGACCAGAGGCAAAGAAACCAAGTCTTGTCGAATGGTTTCTTCCTTCCCTTAGGAGGCCCTTTCCGTTCAGACGCGTTCACAGCAGAACATTCAGCAAGTGGAGGCTCCGATCGAAGTGACACCTCATGTCACCACCATGGCTACCTACGGGGAAGGTTCATCCTAACCTCCAGAAGTCGACAAACAGAAGCAGAAGGAGGCTTGTTTTGACAGGCCTCTACGGAAAGACGATGCTTCGAGGTTAACAAAACCCCATAACTTCAACATACTAGCACAGCTCGCTAGTACTTCGGCTCGACTATCCCTATTTGAGCTCCTCCGACTATCCAAAGATACTCGAAAAGCTCCATGTGAAGCATTGAAGGATGCTGAGTCTTTCATCAGTTAGGTTAAACAACCTGAAGAAGATCCAGCAGCATATCCGCACTGCCATAGCATGGGGAAATTATCCCCAACATCACGTTCACTCAGCAAGACATGTTACTCAGAACAACCGACACAACAGACCGCTGTATTACACAGGATATGTCGGTGCCATCAAGGTGGATCGGATCAAGATCGACCCTGGGTCTTCCCTTAGCATTATCCCCCGGACTCTGCTCCAGGCATTAGGGATCCCAATGCATCCGTGATCTCCAGACTGAGGTGACTTGCTACGTCGTAGATAAGGATGTCAATTATAACATCCTGCTGGAGCGGCCATGGATACATGAATACATGGTGGTACCGTCTACTCACCACCAATACATGAAATACGTGTCTACTAATGGCATAGTCAGGACAGAGTTTGCTGATGTCTATCCCTTTAGAGGAATTGAAGCCTTTTTTATCGACTCCGATTTGTACAAATCAATTCATCTGGACGATGAAGCCAACGATGCCGATGATGAAGCAGAAGCCGAAGTAAAGGCCGACACTGAAGCAGAAATTATGACCAGTGCCCCTCTGAAGGTGCGACTCAAGGGGAAACCTCCCCAAGCATCGACCCCTATCGTGGTCAAGCTATGCGGGAGGGTACCAGCCTCTTTGGTTGAAACAACAACTGAAGCCCCTTTGAAGATACGACTCAAGGGGAGACCTCCCCAAGTGTCGGCTCCTCTTGTGGTTAAGCTGCACGGGAGAGCACCAGTCTCCGAGGTGCCAGCTGAGGCACCTCTCAAAGTACGACTCAAAGGAAAGCCTCCCCAATTGTCGGCTTCCCTCACATTCAAGCTAGGAGGGAAGGCTCCAACATCTCTTTCAGTACAGGTTCAAGAGCCAATACGGGTCAGACTCCCGATAAGCTCTCCCGAATCGCCCAAGGCTACTCCAGTTCTCACTGACGAGGAAGTGGGAGAGTACATATCTGCCAATATTGACGCCCCGTCTTTCGATGATGTAATTCCTCGGGACAAGAACCCGTATTTTATCAATAAAAGGCTGTCTTTGAATTATTCTAGTTTTCCATATTAGAATGCCATGTATACTCTAGATAATGCCTTACGGTCATTGCAAACACAAATAACGACTGTTAACCATGTAAATCAAGTCGTCCTGTACCGAGGAGTTTGTCGTATAGTTTCGCCCTAGAGCCAGGATGAGAAACCTATCATCTTCGACAAAGTCGAGCATCATCAAGACCTCCTGTCGGTCGAGCCAGAACCAGATACCGGCAGAATGTAAGTATATCGATTCACCAGTCGAGCAAAGTACCTCATCCAAAAGATGGGTTATGACCTAAAAAGTGGCCAAGGTCTGAACTATGGCAGAGGCCAACGCCTTCCTTTATGACTCCCACTTCCAAAAGAAAAGCCACAAGACTATTACCATCGCACTCGACGGGGGGTAGGCTATGTCACGCCGCCCACAACCCCGTAGAGTTCAGAAGCGGAAGAGGGTTACACTCTCACTCATCTGAAGCTTCAACTTGGGACTCTGAAACCAGTATCGGTCTAATTTTCATGAAAGTGTTCTCAGTCAACATGACATCCACACATCCTTCAGAAGAAGAGGACGATGATCAAACAGTGGAGTTCTTCGAGGAAGAACCCTAGCCTCAATGCCTAGGTGTACAGTGGGAATCTCGCTTCGAGCTACGAGAACCCTCTACCAAAGATGAAGTCGAGCAGATCGACCTAGGAGATGAATCTTTGTCCAAACCCATATTCATCAGCAAAAGCTTGGCAGGGGAAGATCGTGAATCTTTAGTTCAACTTGTCAAAATATATCGATGTCTTCGCTTGGAGCTATGAAGACATGCCAAATTTAGACCGGTAAGTCATAATGCACAAGCTTAACATCTTACCTAATGCTAAGCCTATTAAACAGCAACAACGACGCTTTCGTCCTAACATCATGGACGTCATTGACAAAGAAGTGGATAAACTCTTAGACAATGGATTTATTCGCGAGGAACAATGTCCAGATTGGGTGGCCAACATCGTTCTCGTTTCTAAAAAGAACAGGAAGATCCGAGTCTACATCGACTTCCGGGACCTCAACTCCGCTTGCCCGAAATATGAGTTCTCACTCTCGATCACCGACGTAATGATCGACAACACATGTGGCTTTGAACGCATGTCCTTCATGGACGGGTATTCGGGCTATAACCAGATCAAGATGTTCCCGGATGACAAAACACACACGTCATTCAGGACTCCAAAAGGGGTTTATTGCTACACAATGATGTCCTTTGGCTTGAAGAATGCAGGTACCACATACGAACGAGCTATGAGCACCCTCTTTCGCCAATACCTCCGCAAGACAGTTGAATGCTATATCGACGACCTTGCCGTCAAAAACCATCTAAGAGGTGATCACCTGCAGGATCTGAGGACAGTCTTCGATCTTATGCGGGCACACTAACTCAAGATGAACCCCGCTAAGTCCTTTTTTGGGGTTTCCAGCGACAAATTCTTGGGTTTCATCATCACTGCAAAAGACATCCATGTTGAACCCGAGAAGACCAAATCCATCCTTGACGTAGACCCTCCGAAGAACTTTAGAGAACTTCGAGGCCTACAAGAACGTCTCGCATATATTCGAAGGTTTATAGCAAATCTTTCCGAAAAATGCCAACCATTTACCAAACTCATGAATAAGGGAGTGTCATGACCCACACACGGATATCGGGCATGAGTTCGTTGGCCATGCCCAGCCTACGCCACAGTATCCACGATAGAGCGTTGTCAAGTACCCATCAATCATCTTAACATCTAAATGATTTATAAAAACATTATGTACTCAAATCACATACAACTAAAGAAGATATGAATAAAAAGAGATAACAGTATCACTAAATTAACTAGAATCTACAAAATGATCATACATATCAAAATGTGTCGAAGACAAACCCGACAACGAAATATGAATCTGAATAAGGAATAATGGCCTAGAGCTCCCAGAAGACAATTTACGGTAAATGGAACATCGGGAACATGTCTCAACTAGCATCGTTATGTGGTCCAAGTATGTGGGACATAACAACTCCTAAAAAATTTGGTTCAGTCAGGATTGGAGCAAAGTACATAAACTAACAGTAGTTTCATTTAAATTGACAAAAACTATAAATAATAGAAAGCAATGAAATACATGATGGGTAAGTAGAACTGAACAGTAGAAAAGCAGGAAAATCATGTGAGCATGTCATGGTAGTAATATACTGTAAGTAATCATGGGTATAGTGAACAACAGATAAAAATCTGGAATAGAATATGTACTACTACTGCTAAATAGTGCCTTAAGATATTAGGGTGTTATGTGATCGGCTTGGATCGAGATCAGGCTGTTCTATTTGACCGGCTCTGCACAAGAACAAGCACAGGTAAACCTGGAGATCAGGTCGGCCATAATGGAAAGCTATGCACAAGTAGTATCAGGTCAGGCTACACCCTACGTATGGCGAGGGTGAGCTATGCACAAGTAGTAAACAAGTAGGGTATGATCACATAATCTCCTAATATCTCCCCATCCCCCAACTAGTATAAGGATCCAACCATAGCACGTTACGACACGAGATTCTCAAAAAGGGTAGCAAATCTCCTTAGGAATCGGGGTCTATACAAGTACAAGGACAATAGTCAAGAACGAGACATGTACTAGTATACCAGGATAACCAGGACTAACTTCTCATGATGGGATCCAAGCTATACAATCCGTGTACTCTTGTGTCAGGAATCAAACATAACACTACAAACTGATATCATAGGGACTATTAAGATAATAAAAACTATCAGAAAATATACTCGCCTCAATTCGGTTGGATTCAACGTGTGTGATACGAATGTATCGACACGAAATAGGTACGATGGTATGCTCCACAAGATAGCCCCAATTGATGGCACAGACGGTCCCATCAAGTCCAGAATAATCCAAATAGCCTAGTTTGGTATATAGAAGCCCAAAATCAGAGTCTGGCACGATATTCAGATCAAGAAACAAGAAATGACTATAATAGTTACGACTTGCGATTTAAAGGAAAAGAATAACTATATATATATATATATATATATATATATATATATATATATATATATATATATATATATATATATATATATATATATATATATATATATAAATCATTTATAATATTTAGAAACTATAATTTTTATTTACAAAATATTATTAAGTAACATTATAAATCCAAAAATCATTTAGAGGTTTACAAAATCTAATTATATATATATATATATATATATATATATATATATATATATATATATATATCCTCATCCCGAAAAAAGAAAACCCGGAGACCTTTCGCGACTTTCGACCCATCAGTCTGTGTACTTTCACCAACAAGATCATATCCAAAATTATTGCCTCAAGAATAGCAGGGATCCTCCCCAAGATCATTTTCGAAGAGCAGAGCGGCTTTATTCGTGGGAGGAACATCCAAGACAATATTATGCTAGCCTAAGAGTTAATAACCTGCATGAAGTTGCCAGCTAGAGGGGGTAACATCGCAATCAAAATTGATATGGAGAAAGCTTACGACAGACTGGATTGGCAATTTATGATCTGGGTGTTCAGGGCTTTCGGCTTCTCCGAATATTGGACCAACTTAGTGTGGAGATCTATTAGCAATCATGGTTCTCCACAGTCATCAATGGCCAAGCCGGGGGTTTTTTTCAAATGCAGCATGGGAGTTAGACAAGGCGACCCTCTATCATCTGCAATCTTCATCATAGTGGCCGACGCTCTGAGCAGGAACCTCAATAACATGACCAACATCCCGAACTTCCAGCACTATCACACAGCCAGCGGATGCCCGATAATTACTCACTTAGCCTTTGCTGACGATTTACTTATTTTCTCGTCCGGGGACGAAGCAGCGGTGGAAGTGGTATGATATACCCTGTAGAGGTACTCCACCTGCTCAGGTCAGAAGATAAACCCAGCCAAGAGCGTCATCTATGCTCACCACAATATCAAAAGAGAGCACGTAATAAGACTCACCCACTTAACGGGCTTCTCCATTGATCATCCCCCGTTTAACTATCTGGGGTACCCCCTCCTGTATGGTAAATCAAATGCCGGTATATTTGAGACTCTGATCACTCGCATCAGGAACAAACTTGCCGGGTGGCATAACGCTACTTTATCCCCAGCTGGCAAGATTATCCTAATCAATCACGTACTCACCTCTATTCCCATCTATACCTTAGCAGCGTGCTCTCCGCCTTTGAAGGTTCTTTCGTCAATCGAGCAGATCTTTTATAATTTCTTCTGGGGGCATTGCAATGGCATTAACAAACATCACTGGGCTAGCTGGGATTCTATGGCTTATCCCACGGAGGAAGGGGGATTGGGATTTACCAAACTCATTCACATCGTGAATGCTTTCTCGATGAAACTGTGGTGGAAACTTCGCACACAAGTGAATTTATGGACCAAATTTATGAAGAACAGGTACTTCAAGCATATCCATCCATCCGAGGCCATATCCAACTGCAGATCATCAGCGGCTTGCGTCGCATCCTTAGCGGACGTGACCTTGCCGAGCCAGAGATGAGACTTCAATTAGGGGACGGTGAGTCGGACCCTTTCCGGGAGCGATGGATGGGGGATAGCCTGATCACGCGGTGCACGAAGATTCCTACGGACAGCAGAATCAGAGACTTGTGGAACAACTTTAGCGAAGACTGGAACTGGGATAAGATTCGCGAATGGGCCGGCAACGGCACGGTGGAGATCATTCTAGCGAGCGGATTGAAGATCGGTAGCGAGGCAGACACCCTGAGATGGACGCACGAGGCTTCCGGGGCATTCTCGGTGAGGTCGACGAGACTCGTTGTCCGTGGTCCGGGGCAGCCGTAGCAGCCCATCAATCAATACTGGCACTCCTGTATCCCCAAGAAATGGTCCTTCCTCATGTGGAGAGTCATTAGAAAGAAGCTGCCTACTGACGATATCCTCAACACCATAGGGATTAGCTTGGCTTCCGTATGCAATTGCTGCTCAGATCGCCAGATCGAGACTATCAACCATAACTTCTGCCAAGGTAGCCTGTCAGACAGGGTATGGAGGATCCTCAGCCAAACATACAGGATGGAGCAAGGTGGCGGATGCTTCCACGATCTAGCGGTCTCCTGGAAAAGAGCTTCCTACGGCCACCAGATCGTAGCAGCAGCCGCCACATGGGCGATCTGGAAGAATCGCAACAAGGCTAGATACGAAGATCACCAATACTCAGCTGTCCAGCTCATCCGAGAGATCTTCCGCCAATATCGCAAAAGGAGCACTCTGTGCTCCCACGGCCCGTCCTCATTCTGGCTTCCCCAACCCTAATCACCGACGTTTCTGTGTTTATCCCTCTTTTTTTATTTTGGGTGGTATACTTGTACAGTTCGGACTTGTATACGCGTCAGGCTTCGGCTTTTTGAGCCTTGATTAATAAAGAGAGGGGTTTTTATTATTTATATATATATATATATATATATATATATATATATATATATATATATATTAATAATATGAATTGTAAGTTGTAGGTTATTAAAATATCACGTTTGTACCTCGTTATTCGTACATCGAAACCTACGACACAAAAATTGGGACAAGACGATCAACTGTAAGGTTAACAATCTCATCGTAGCAATCCACATGGTCATCTTGTCAATTTTAGCGACGTGAGATCACTGGAATCGACTGATCTCAGTTTCGTTGCACGAATTCCGAAATACAAACATAATAAGAATTAATTATAAATAATGGTGATACATAAAGAAAAATCTATAGATATCGTCGAATGATGAAACAAATATCACCAACGTGTCCAGAATGGTCAAATTAGCCAAAATAGTCTATCCATAAGTCCAATTTGGACACAGGGGCAAAATAGTAATTTTGGGTCAAAAATGATGTCTGCCGTTGGATCCATTTTGCACCAAAAAATATGTCAGGATACAAGTCCACTAAACCTAGCACATTATATATCTATGAGTCCATAATGACGATACGAACCCAACGGTATATCCGGAATTGGATTTCGATGTCCCGATCTCAAAATGGTCCATTAATTCGGACTGTAGAATCTGGTTTGCATGGAAATACGTGTCGAAGCCAAAGTCCACTAAATTTAGCAAAGTATATGTCAAAGAGTCTAGAACGATTATACGAACCCAACGATATATCCAGAATCGAATTTCGATGAGCCGATCTCAAAATGGTCCGTTGACTCGGACTATGGGGCTCGTATTGCACCGAAATGCATGCCAGGGCCCGCGTCCTCCAAATCTAGCAAACTTTATATTAATTTGTGCTAGAACGAAGACATGAGTCCACTGGTGGAGTCAAAATTAGAATCTGGAGTCCCGGGTCCAAAATTAGAAGTTTACAAGTTGGAAATTATAAATTCGGACGACCAACTTTGACGTCAAATTCGACCAATCAAACGAGCTCACAATAAAACAAAACTTTGTGGACAAGAAGTTGGTTATACCAGCTGTGTACAGGAACTAGTGGCACATCAAACGGAGCTACGATGGCGAAGATACAAATCCATAAAGTTGGCTCCACAAACTGTCCAAAATAAATATAATTATTCGGGCAACTTGGCGGCCGATTTTGACATATCAAATAAAAGAATTAACGGCTGAAACTTTAGGTAGAGGTAGAGCTATATAGTGAGATTGCAACGGAGGAAAGAGTTCGACGATCCAATGGTCGAATTGTCCAAAAAATATGCACGAAGTTGCTGCGACGAAGTACCAATTTTGAGTTCAAAAACTCGTGCGTCACGACGGGACTTTGTGCAAAACGAAACGAATCGCCCATGTATCACGTCGTAGAGTTCGACAAACACCAGAGGGGAGGGTTGCCCAGGTTCACGTGTGTGTTCCGGGGGTCGTCGAAGGCGGTGTACGGCCGTCGTCGTGCTGCTGCTAACGTCGTGCTGCTCGAGCACTGCCGTGGGCTCGCGCTGATCTGTCCTACGACGTTGCCGCTGGCGGCGACTACGTGGTGGTATGGAGACCCAGGGCGACGGTCACGATGAGGTGGGCAGTTGGTCTCATGGTGGTGGGGCGTGGGCGCTGCAGCCATTGAGATGCTGCGCCCGGTCAAGAAGAAGGTGGAAGGAAGGAGGAGAAGAAATTGTGTGAAGGATGCGGAGTAGAATAGGATTGTAAGGAGAGAGGGAGGCTCCTACCAGCTGAAGAGAAATGAGAGGGGTCTACGTGCGTGCTACTGTGCACAACTGACACAGTACCATACGGATACAGCTGGGAGGAGCAGCTCGAGAGCTAATGGGTTAGGGTTTATATTGGGCTTGGCAAAAGGGACTTGGTTAGATGACCTAAATAAGGTTAGGTGCATATGGAGTAGTCCATTGTAATAAATATCTATGGGCTCAAGCCTTATACAATTTATATCTCTATTTACAATTTATATCTCTAACAGTACACATAATACCTACCTATATTGGCTGGGTACTTTGGTCTTAGGTAAAATGTATGAGTTGAGTCCTGTAAGGAAGGTAAAATAATTCATTAATATTAGGTCTTGGGTCAAGCCAGTGATATTAATAAATGTTGACAAATCCTTATATACTTGTATTGTTACCTAATTTTGTCACTCTTATTTTTAATAATAGTAAGGCCAGTAATTAGGTAGGTATTTAAATGGATGAAATATGATGGTAATCTAATTAATGATTTAGCCCATTGACAATTACATACATATCATATATAGAAAGTCCTCGATCCCAATACTGCTAGGTTATAATAAAATATATATCAATATTAGTATTATTAGCAGTAAAAGAAAGCAAAGGGATATTGTGTGTCATGAGAGTGGCCATATGCACTCGGATTGAGTGGTTTGGTCATGACTACAAATTTAGTCATTTATAATCATTGATGGAATAGGAGCATGCGGGAGATGAATTGGGTAGCACGCAAGTGGTATGTGCGTAGAAGACTTAAAGTAGGTCAAAACCATATATTGGGTCGATTAGATTGGACCGATGTCGAGTCCCAAAATTAAATTGGAAGTTAGGTCAGGTTTTACAGTAGAGGGTCAAATGGCCAAAATTGATCTAAAAGTTGTGCGATGCAAATAGAATGCAAGGAAACAAATTTGAATGGGACATGATATATCAAAATGAAGGTAATCTTGCCTACTACAAAACTTATGAAGGAAGTTTCCAGAGATTGACATCCCTGGCGCTCCAAGAATCAAAGTCACGGAAAAGAACATTTAATGATCAAAAATAATTATAATAACATATTTATTAAAAATAATTAGTTTAGAAAATTTTAAAATAAACCCTAAAATTTAGGCAGCTCACATCATACCCACCTTACAAGAATTTCGTCCTCAAAATTTAAAATCATCCGATAGGTCAAGCTATAGCAAGTAGCTGATGCGGGTACATTACTCAATCTGCTACCCTTACGATCATCTCTTCTGTTTCTCCTTACAATTATTTTGGTTCAGGTTCAACAAGATTCTTTCATAATAAACTATTTCATTTTATCCTCTAGAATCTTTATTACCAATAAGGATCCTTCGTGAATATAGGTCATCCTCGAGATATGTCTATAGATCGATAATTCTTAGTTACCAGCCATATTTTTAATCTCAATTGTAAATAGTTGGTCTCCTTATTCCATACCAAGTACCCTTATATTATCAACCACAAGCTCTCTGTATTAATTGCCTTCAATCCTTCTCTACAGTTTCTCCTTGAAATTGTACGTTCAACACATATTCTTGGCATAGGGCATTTTTCTTTTTACTCAACAACTCTTTCGGATATAAATCCTCAATTTAACTCTCGATTCATTTATTGATTTATTAATTACCAATGTACATATGTCTTTGCGTTGTTCCTTGTTATTTTAACTGATCTCCCGATCTTGTACGCAATATTATATCTCCCTCTAACTTATCCTATATCATTCCACATATCGATCTACCCTCCAATCATATGTAATTAGCTTATAGATAACCAATAATAACTTGGTCATCAAGTCCTACAAATGCTCAACCCTCAAACCCTAAGCACAAGATTCTAATCCTCAATCCGTAGTCACAGTATTATAATATCTCATCACTTCATCTTAGATATCCTATCATCAAGTTATACTATCAATGCAATCGTTCTTAATGGTTTCTAAGTCCACTATGGTCAGTCACTCATATCTGTCCTATAACCTTAACCTAATCAACCTCTAGGAAAATCACTCATCACAATCACACACATATTATAGTTATACTATGGAATCCGTTAACGAGGTTGTCTATCTCAGTCATCTATTAAATGGAAGGTAACAAGGGCATAAGACTGGGTCGAGCAATCCATATCATTATTCAAACAAGTTAAGGGTCAAGCAAGTTAGAAAAGATTGTTGAAATATCTCCAAGAATGGTATGAGGCTAACGAGACGCATAGGACATAGTCGAGGTAAAATTCGAGAACCATATACCTCCGTGATTATGTCACGTGAAGTTACTGCCAAGCTAGTGTGCATCTAGCTGCAATAACTTCCTTGTTCCATAATACGACGGATGGCTACAGTGCACAGCTGCCACACAAGATAATACAGGTTCTTGAACTATTTTGGCTAAATCCATGAAATATTTCCAAACAAACCTTTTTACGAAGTACAAGAGAAGAGGTCAATCAAAAATGCAAAGTATGTGGTTCTAGTAGAATTTGAGAACATATGTAACCTTGATGTCGTCATCTAAAGTCCTGCCTCGCTAATGTTTCTCTGGCTGCAAAAACTTTCGATTCCGTAATACAAGGTTAAAATATACTTTCTCAAACTTTTTTGGATCCATCCATAAGGTATTTCCAACAATTTACCAAAAATAATGAGAAAAATTTACTCAAGAGGTCAACAGGGAAGAATTTATTCAAACCATAGGAAAGATAAAACACGAAAGCAATCATGTCGAAAAAAGATAACATACGAGCAATCATGTGGGAGAGTTTTAGAGAACCTATAATCCTAGTTGTGGATGTAGATAGGACAGAGTTAATCAAGACGGGGAAGAATGATGATAAGAATTTGTTCTTAATCATCTGTCATAACGAAGTGAACCGATTTAAGATATGATCTGATAACCATATACGTCTTCCTGAAATCATGTTGCTAGAATTTTTGCCACGCCAGTAAGCATAGCTGTAATAAACAATAGAGTCCATAACTAAGGTATACACCCTATAATCATGTTATCTAGAATTCTCACCACGCCAATCGGTATGGCTGTAAGAAAATCTAAATTCCATAACTATGATAAGTATATCCAAAATCAGGCTTTATATCCTTGTCATGCTAGCTAGTATGACTGCGATATAAACTCCATAAATAAAGCAGACATTTACTGTTCTCACTGTCCTCATCACATATGTTATCAAAATATACCTTAATTCAATCCATAAAATTTATCTCGATACAAAATCAAAGTCAACAACGAACATCAAGATTCAATCATTCGTACAAGAAAGAGTAGACGAAAACAAGTGAAAACGGATTTCAAGATAGAGTTTAAAGAGTGAGATTATCAGGGGTCGTTCCAACGGTACTATCTTGGTCAAAATTTAAAATTCCTTGAATATAATCTAAAAAAAAATCTCAACCTTCATATATAAGATTGACTAATCATCTCCTCTTACCAATCCAAATGGTTAGAATTTCAACTTCTACTCTTTTGTTCCTCCTAGAGTCCATAAAACTTATCTTAATGCAATAATAGGGTTCGGCAACGGACAGGTGTTTCGAAAATAAAGATAAGCGAAAACGAATGAAAATAGACTCAATATAGTTTCAAAGTAAGATTCTCAGAGGTCATTCCTGGAATCTATCAAGAGATCCTAATATGTGATTGAGTACCAAAATCCTAAAATATTCCATGATTCACATCCAAATCCTAAGGCAGGCTCGTAGTAGTAGGACTAAGCCTAAGTATTACCACGATTTCTCATTAGTTGCGAAGACTGACCTGCATGGACTACCATAAAAACGTATCACGACCCGTACCCGAATATCGGGCACGAGTTCATGGGCCATGCCCAGCCTTCACCGCAGTATCGACGGTAGAGCGATGTCAAGTACCCAGCAATTATCTCAACATCTAAATAATTTATAATAACACTATGTACTCAAATCACATACAACTAAAGAAGATATGAATAAGAAGCGATAACAGTATCACTAAATCAACTAGAATCAACATATCAAAATGTGTCGGAGACAAACCCGACAACGAAACATGAATCTGAATAAGGAATAATGGTCTAGAGCTCCCAGAAGACAATTCACGATAAATGGAACATCGAGAACCTGTCTCAACTAGTATCGTAATATGGTCCAAGTATGTGGGGCATAACAACTCCTAAAAATATTGGTTATCCAGTCAGGATTGGAGCGAAGTACATAAACTAATAGCAGTTCCATTTAAATTGACAAAAAATATAAATAACAGAAAGTAATGAAATACATGATGGGTAAGTAGAACTGAACAGTGGAAAAGTAGGAAAATCATGTGAGGATGTTAGGGTAATAATGTACTGTAAGTAATCATGGGTACAGTGAACAGCAGATGAAAATCTGGAATAGAACATGTACTACTACTGCTAAACAGTGCCTTGAGATATTAGGGTGTTACGTGATCGACTTGGGTCCAGATCAGGCTGTTCCATCTGACCGACTATGCACAAGAACAAGCACAAGTAAACCTGGAGATCGGCCGGCCATAATGGAAAGCTATGCACAAGTAGTATCATGTCAGGCTACACCCTACGTGTGGCGAGGGTGAGCTATGCACAAGTAGTAAACAAGTAGGATATGATCACAAAATCTCCTAATATCTCCACATCCCCCGAATAGTATAAGGATCCAACCATAGCACATTACGATACGGGATTCTCAAAGAGGGTAGCAAATCCCCTTAGGAATCGGTGTCTATACAAGTACAAGGACAATAGTCAAGAACGAGACATGTACCGGTATACCAGGATAACCAGGAGTAACAACTCATGACGGGATCCAAGCTATACCAATTCGTATACTCTTGTGTCAGGAATCAAGCATAATACTACAAACTGATATCATAGAGACTATCAAAATAATGAAAACTATCAGAGAATGTACTCGCCTCAATTCGGTTGGAGTCGACGTACGCAACACAAACGTGTCAACACGGAATAGGTACGATGGTATGCTCCATAAGATGGTCCCAATCAACGGCACAGACGGTCCTATCGAGTCTAGAATAGTCCAAATAGCCTAATTTGGTATATAGAAGCCCAAAATCAGAGTCTGGCACGATATTCGGATCAAGAAATAAGAAATGACTATAATAGTCGCAACTTGCGATTTAAGGGAAAAGAATAACTATATATACATATCTATCTAAAAATCATTTATAATATTTATAAACTATAATTTTTATTTACAAAATATTATTAGGTAACATTATAAATCCAAAAATCGTTTAGTTTTTTACAAAATCTAATTATATATATATATATATATATATATATATATATATATATATATATGTTAATAATATGAATTGCAAGTTGTAGGTTATTAGAATATCAAGTTTGTACCTCGTTATTCGTACATCGAAACCTACGATACGAAAATTAGGACAAGACGATCAACCGTAAGGTTAAAAATCTCATCGTAGCGATCCACATGGTCATCTTGTCAATTTCAGCGATGTGAGATCACTGGAATCGACTGATCTCTGTTTCGTTACACAGATTCCGAAATACGAACATAATAAAAATTAATTATAACTAATGGTGATACATAAAAAAATCTACAGACGTCGTTGGATGATTAAACAAACATCACTAACATGTCTAGAATGGTCAAATTAGCTAGAATAGCCTACCCATAAGTCCAATTTGGACACAAGGGAAAAATGGTAATTTTTTGTCAAAATGATGTCCGCCGTTGGACCCATTTTGCACCAAAAAACGTGCCAGGATACAAGTCCACCAAAAATAGTAAATTATACGTTTACGAGTTCAGAATGACGATACGAACCCAACGGTATATCCGGAATTGGATTCCGATGATCCAATCTCAAAATGGTCCGTTGACTCGTACTATAGAATTCGGTTTGCACAGAAATGTGTATCGGAGCCAAAGTTTACTAATTCTAGCAAAGTATATGTCAACGAGTCCAGAATGATGATATGAACCCAATGGTATATCCAGAATCGGATTCAGATGAGCCAATCTCAAAATGGTTCGTTGACTCAGACTATAGGGCCCGTATTGTACCGAAATACGTGCCAGCTTGAACTCTCTGTGGTGTAGCTGGTAGAGCTCTGGATAGTACAGGTGGTGGTCCTCCAGCTCCTCAAGGTCCTTCTGTCAGTCGAGCTGTAGCCTGTGGGCAGTCCCTCATCTGGTGTGCATCTGATCCGCAGAATAAGCAGAGTCCGAGCCACTTGCGGCACTCGTCGAAGCGGTGTCCCAGCCGGTAGCAGAATGCACAAGTAACTGCCTGCTGCTGTCTCTGAGGCTGATGTGCAGGAGCTCTGGCTGGACGGTGATGCTGCTGTGTCGGCTGCTATAGCCTCGCCTGAATCTGAGTCTGGGCCCTCTTCGCTGGTGCCTGGAAACTGCTGCTGCCAATATCCCGGTCCCTCTTCAGCTTCGGATCTGCCTCTTTCTCTATAGCCTGAGCAATCTTGAGGATGCTCGTATATGTCGTCGCCTGACTAATAGCTACTGCATGCCGCAGCTCCCTGGTGAGGCCCTTCTTGAATCTCCAAGCTATGTCCTCCGGTGCTCTGACTAGGTTCTCCGCGAACCTGCTGAGTCGAGTAAACTCTGAAGTGTACTCCGCAACTGTCATGGTACCCTGCTGCAGCGTCTCGAAATGCATCCGAAGCTCATTCCGCTCCACATCTGGAAAAACTTCACCTTGAACAAAGTTTTGAAATCTGCCCAAGAAACCTGGGGCTCAGCTAACTGGGGCTCCTCCCGGTACCAAGCCCTGGCCAAATCAAAGAGTCGCATGCTCGCCACCTCCACCTTCAGGTCATCCGGGATTCGTGCCATCTTTAGTGTCCTCTCCGCATTCTCCAGCCACTCGTCCGCATAAAAAATCCCCTCGTTGCCCCAAAAGTCCATCGGGCAGAGGTTCTGGTAGTCTCTGGCAGTCTCCGATCTCGGTGCTGCTGGTGCTAGAGGTGCTACTGGTGCAGGTGCTGCCGGCTCTCTGGTCCTGAGCGCATCAACGACTGTCGCCCAAAACTGTACGGCCTGGTGGTTCTGGGCCTCCATGAACTGCTGGAACATGTCCATAACCTGAGCGCCGTCGAAAGTCATCGTCGGGGGTAGCGGAGGAAAGACAGGAGGCGGTGGCGGAAGCTGATCTAACGGAACGTCTGGTGCAGACTGTTCCGAGCCGCCTGCAACTACTGGCTGATCAGCGGTCTTCCTCATAGTAACCATCCTGCATCAAAAAAAAACTTCGTGATTGATAAAAACATAAACTACCAAAAAATATAAATATTTATATAATATCCATATATACCCGATGTACCCGGTTTCCTATATTGTGATTCAAGTTTCCCTAGTTTAATCAAGTCCCCCAATAGTACTCTAATGTCGAGGTACTATTAGGATAGACCTGCATGGGCCACCACTAAAAACATGTCACGATCCGCTCCCGAATAATCGGACACGAGTCGGACACGCCCAACCTTCGTCGTTAGACACGACAAAGTAAGCTGTACCAATCTAGGGAAAAGTAACCAGATAAACATGAGTAAATGTGAAACACAGCATCTATAAACGAATCCCAAATCCAGATACATGTCTCAAAGTTATTACATTTCCAACAAAATGAAAGTAAGTCTGATAGTCTCAAATACAAACATAATATAAACTGCTAAGGTAATATGCTAGGCTTCCTCAGCCTCTAAGTCTAGAGCAACTCCAGCTGGCTCTACTGTATCTATTGGCTCTCAGCCATAATAGGTATCACACAAAGCCTCCATCTCACCTGCAATATATCCTAGTCAGGAGCGGAGCAAAGTACAGTTCTAGGTAATGAACAAGAACATCATGATATGGAAAATAAGTACAGGAGAACATGAATAGAAAGTACAGGAAATGAACATGAAAGTACAGGAATGAAAGTACAGGAAGTAAAGTACAGGAATGTAAAGTACAGAAAATATAAAGTACAGGAAATATAAAGTACAGGAATGAAACTATAATCCTGAAGTACAAGACATGACAAGTGCACCTTGTTTGAAATACAACTAGCCTATATGACCGGCTGAGGTGAGTACAGGAGCATGTACAGGAGTACATGAATAAGGTACGGCTTAGGGCCCACGTGCACAATGCGAGACCTAAGCTATCTACATGAATATAGTAACCGGGGTTTGGTCACATAGCTAGTATATTTCCACATCCGACACAAGTAAGTACAATAACAGGAAATACAGGAGTATAGGATATCGTGTCATGACGTGTCACAAGAATGGTACAAGATATGTAAATGCACAAGACCGTAGAAAAGTACTTGCCTTGCTCCGGGAAGGTACTGGTAAACAATGGAGCTGGATATCCTCCTGTTTTAATAATTTACAAGTTGGTTAATAACTAACAAATTCCGTTTTAGTTATCTTGTAAATTCTAATCATAGGTTAACTATAGAATACCTATAGTGATGTACTAACTAGCTGTACACCATTTCCAACTAGATTATAGGATAGAAAAATATATCAAATAGTATACCCAAAATATTTGTATAAAATCATAGTAATACTATGACTGCTATTTGTACATATATTTATGCTAAGGAAATAATAATAACTAACATTGTTTACTACAACATTTTGTTCAGGAAACAATATAATATTTATGCTTATCAGGGACCCAATTAAATCTCTTAGTAAATTATCAGATAGAAGTATCTGTTTTATCCAACCAAATAGGTTTATTATGGCATACATCTAGAAAGTTTCAATCTACCATAGCAAAATCCTTTGAACCCAGAACCTGAACCAAAGGAAAATTCAATTCACTAGCAGAAACAACACAAGACCCAAACCCAACATAACTCTCAGTCAATGCAATACAAATTAAAAGCTATTGGCTACATCAATTCTGAGTATACAAATCGAGCCATACCAAATTGAATTCAAATTTTTAAAACAACAGCTACACAAAGTCCACAGCTAACTATGTTCTTCATTCAACTCCTTCACCACTAGTATCCATTCGGATCAAGGCACCCGATACTCCACTGCAGACTCGACTCAACTCCGGACACGAACTGACTGAACCACGAGCTGGAGACGGACTGACTGAACCACAATATGGACACGGACACAGGAACTTCCTACAACCGGCTGCAACCCCAACTAAACTCCATTATTCACCACACTTAATCATAAATCAAAGGAAGAACAATTAGTACCTGATGTGAAACGAGTCCAAAGAAGTTGGGAATACTCCTGCTGGTTTCAGACACGATCCCCGTGTCCAAAAGATCTCCACAGTCCTGGTTGGGACAAAACATCAAACAGGTTGTGCTCAGGAAACAGAATTATAAGTTTGTAATTCTGTTTGAACGAATTTAAACTCAAAATTTCGAGAATGCTTCAATGATCACAAGGATCAAAAAAATTGATTCACAAAACTCAATCAGACACTCGAGATCTCAAAATTCCAGGGCCAACTCTCGCACAAAACTTCCAGAAGAAATTAAAACAGAGATAGAGATTCTCACCTGTAGAGTTCAATTGAGGTTCGATCCTTCAGATTTCCTCGATCGATTGATTCTTACTTGATCGGAGCGCAGTCGAACTTGATGTTCCCGCTCTCGTCGTTGCTACTTCGTAAAGCAGAGGAATCACGACCGATCTAGATCTAATCAGGAACCAAGAGGAAATCAAAAATCCTTAGATCGAATCAAGAATTCTTCAAATCAAAAATTATCAATAGGGAAATGGAGATCGATCCCTTACCATACTTCATGCTAGAGAGGAAGGAAAAATGAACTGTTGCTCAAACTCTTGTTCGATCAAGGAAGGAGGAAGTCCTCGACGTCTTCATCGCCACGAGATTCTTCAGCTCAAGTGAAGAAGAATGGTTACAGAAAAGAAAGACTCGAGGAGAAATGTAGCAGTAGCTGTCGATCCGCCTAGGAGTCGGAGATCCGCTCACCTAGGAAGTAGTGGTCACCATTGCCGGAGATCAGGCGCCGTCGTCGTCGTCATCGTGCTCAGGGAAAAGGAATCGAACAAAAATGAATTTCAAAATTCTGGAGGGAAGAGGAATGAGAATTCTGTTCTCATACTCTCTTATTTATAATAAAAGTGCACTTTTGCACTTAGCACCCCACCCCCCCCCCCCCCCCCCCCCCCCCCCCCCGCGCTCAAGATTATTTACAAAATAGCCCTTCCAGCTATTGGCAAAATTCCAAAAGTCCTCTCTTCCTTTCTGTTATTACACTGGGTGTAGGAATTCAGTTAGAATGAGTGGGCCCCAAGTTTGTTACAACAAACTTTCAAATTTTAAAATTTTCTACTCCTAATTAATTCCCTCCAAAAGTATAAATCATAATATTAATTATTTAAAACTAAACTTATTATTTTTATTAGAAAACTTTAATTTCTCAAAAATAGGAAAGTGGAGTTACACCAGGCCTACAGACGCCAGTTTCAATGTTAGATACTGGCGGTTTTCGTTCATCGACTTCACAGCCTATGGAATCCTTCCAGACGACCCGAAGGAAGCAGTCTCTGTCAAAAGATGCTCCCTCTGATTCTACTATGATACAGCCACCAAAATGCTGTATCGACGCTCTTACGACGGGCTTTTCCTCCGATGTTTATCAAACGAAGAAGCAGTCGAAGCTCTTCCGGAGGCTCATGACGGTACCTGTGGAGCTCATCAACCCGGTCCTAAGCTACAGGACCGACTCCGACGTATGGGCTATTACTGGCCTAACATGATGGGCGAATGCTATTAAGTACGCTGAAAAGTATCGTATTTGCCAGCTGCACGCCGACTTCATCCATCGACCCTCGGAGTTTCTACACCCAATGGTCGCCTCCGGGCCATTTGAAGCCTGGGATATGGACATAGTGGGACCAATTACCCCTCCATCACCCAGAGGATGTCGCTTTATCTTGGTAATCACTGATCATCGACTACTTCTCTAAGTAGGCAAAAGCATTATCGCTGACAGAGGTGAAAAGCTCGAAGGTGATCAGTTTCATTAAACATTACATCATCTACCGTTTCGGAGTACCCCGGAGGATCATCCACGACAACGGTCCACAGTTCATAAGCCATACGTTCAGCAGGTTCTGTGACAAGAATCATATTCAGAATGTGGCATCAACCGCTTACAATTCGGCAGCAAATAGATTTGTTGAATCTTTCAACAAAACAATTGTCAAGCTACTCAAGAGAGTCATGTCAACCAATAAACGCGACTGGGACGAAAAGCTAGACGAATGTCTTTGGGCCTACTACACAACGGTACGGACTCCAATGGGCAACACACCATTCTCCCTGGTCTACGGGAGCAAAGTCGTGCTTCCTTTCGAAATCCTGATTCCCTCGTTAAGAGTGACTATTACAAACCAATTGACGGAGGAAGACAATCAGCGTCGTCGTCTGCAAGAGTTGGAGGCGCTGGATGAAAAATGAAAAACCCCTAAATTTTTACTATATTTTTATCAATTTTGGTACTGATTTAAAAAAAATAGCCTTGTATTGTACGTCACATAATCGAATTGTACGTCGCATATGAGTTAATATTTTCGTATGTCTCGTCAAGTGCGAATATGTGCGAGTTACATATTTTTGTAAAACATTTTTAGAGATTTTATTTATATAGAAGAAACTTTAGTTTTCAAAATAAATATTTTTATTTTGTATAAAAGAGTTATTTTGTTCGTTGGTTAAAAATAAGTAGAGATTGGAATTTTGGGTTATATGAAATGTGCTCCAAATATTTTGCGAAACTTGGAATTTATTAATAACATATTTTTGTTAATTATAAAAGCTATTTTATGATTTAATATTTAATATTTATAGTGATTTTCGAAATTAATTATTACTATATTTATTTAATTATGAAAATAATATTTGGGATGTTGTTAATTTTAATATTTGATTAAATATGGTAATTGGAAAAGATTTTATTGACTTTATTTAAAATATTTTTTTAGTATATAATTTATTTAGATTGGATTTGATTTGAATTAAATTATTTTTAAATCAATTTGAATTAATAGATGATTATCCGATTGGGATTTAAATCCTCCCAATCCCTATCCAACTGGGAATTCCTACCTCCTATAAAAGGAGAGGTACTCCTCCAGAAATTTCCATCCACAACCCAAAATCCATGCATCGTGTCGGTGTCGCCATTTCCCATCCACTATATTTCCATTCATACAAATACATTATTTCCTTGGGTCCGACAACCCCGGACCTCCGCCCACGGCTACTCTCTTCCGACTGCCAGCCCAATCATCATCATCATCATCCCCTTCGTCTCCCCATCGAGCGAAGCCAACAGCAACCTTACCACCATCAACAACACTGGAACATTCACCGTGCCTCCCGCTCTCTGGCCAACCCCCTCTGGCCAAACCACCACCGCCGTCACCTTCACCACTCCCAGCCTCCCTACCACCACCACCAATCAGACTATCACCGCCACCATCGTCCCCTCGAAAACCCAGCCCAAACTCCGGCCAATTCACGACAAACCACCACCATCAGCTACCAACAACAACACCGGCGTCACGCTCCCAAATTCTCCAGACGACCCTAACCAAATAAAAGAAAACAAGAAAAAGATGGTGGAGCGAATCCACACCTGTCCGTGCTCGACCCCGACTGCCACCACACTTCCGTCGCAGCAGCCTCGACCATCGCCGCGTGTCCCTCTGCGGCTCCCTACGATCTCCTCCACCTGGCGTCAGCAGCAACTGTCGTGCGTCTTTCCGGTGTACCCTAGCCGGGAGCCGTGTGCCGTCCCGGGGCCGCCGGTCAGCTGACCCCCTCCGGAATCACATCCCAGCCGCCTCGTCGCCTCCTCCGAGAGTGCCGGCCGAAACCCCTACCTTGATCCGCCGCCCCGTGCCGGAGTTCCACTGTGAGTCGCTCGCCTCGAGCCGTCGCCACCAGATTTACCGCCGCCGTCGTCGCCGCATCCCGGCGTCCCTGCCACCAGCGTGCCCGCCACCAGCGTCCTCTTCCACGCGCCGACGAACCCCCAAGCTTCCGCCTCCCTCTGATCCATCGAAACCTTAACCTTGGCTCTTCCAGCACCGGCCCACTCCTCGTCGGGTTCGCCGATCTCGTCGTCTCCGCGAGATCGGGCCCATCCTCGCCACCCAGAACCCTCTCGCACAGTCGGCGGCGATCTCGGCGTCCGCACCAGCCGGTTGGGCGTGCCACCCGCAAGCAGCCACCGGCGCCGGAGCTATGCCACTGGTGAGCGCACCCCCTCTCCTTACTCTTCTCCCTTTTCTCAGCTATTCATTCTTTCTCTCTCTTAATGGGAAAATGCACATATTATTATGATTATTTTTTTTTACTTACTAATCTCTAACTCACTGTTAAAAACTTAGAGAAAATTTTATTATTATTAATATTATCGTTATTATCAGATTTATTATCATTATTATTATTATTATTATTATTATTATTATTATTAATTATCTCTCCCTCTCTCACTGTTGAGAGAAGAAGATTTTTATTATTATTATTATTATTATTATTATTATTATTATTATTATTATTATTATTATTATTATTATTATTATTATTATTAGTATTACTGTTATTATGATTATTATTATTATTATTATTTCAATGTACTAGTATTATTGTTAATTATCAAATCTACATATATTTTTTAACACGAAAGAAATATAGTTTTCAAATAATAAAACGATTATATTTTTAAATATTTTCAAAATAATTATCTAAATTATTTTTGCTAATAAAAATATAGTTTTACTATCTAAATATTTTATTTTACTTAGTTTTTGCCTAAAAAGATTTTTTACTTTAAAGTATTTATCTAAAGCTATTTTTACCAAAAATATATTTTTAGATATTTAAACATTTCTTTCTCTAAAAATAGTACAAAGTATCTTTCACCAAAAGTTTCCATTACTATATTCAAGGTTGGTCATGACTAAATTGTGCTCTCCTATTTCATTGTAACATCGGACCCTTACACATTTACCCCGGCTATTGGACAACAGGACTTGACGGAACAGCGCACCACACCAGTCGTTACACCAGGCAAGACACCTTGCCTTTACTGTTTAATTTCTTGCTCAATATCATGTATGCTTTTTCTTTATGTTGTTCTTTCAAAATTATATATAGATGCAAATTATTATATTTTATGCAATTGGCTTAGAGTTAAGGGACCACCGTATGTGCATCTCATAAACTGTCACGATGTGCCACGGATTGTGTGTGAGTGGTGAGTCGCATATAGCTTCGAACTTGCGTACCGACCGTACATCGGTACGTACAGGCCGTGCGTTAGGATATAACTGTCAATACATTGTGTAGAAGACTTGGCGGTTATTAAGGATTAAACAGTGTCGTGGAGACGACGCATGTATAGTATCATTGGGGAGAGGGGACAGTTATTAGCGTAGGGGCTACATTTTATTTTTACACACATTTTGGGCCGAGGGTGACTCTTATGAGCACTACCTTCTGTCCAAGGCCGATAGTGACTTGGATGAGTGCTACTTACTGCCACTCTTTATTTACTCTGCTGAGCCTACAGCCCCTGCGTAGAACGTTGTCCTCAAAGTGCATATCACCTAGAATGGGTAGGAACCTTTACTCATGCATACTTTTCTGTTGAGCTTATTTATTCAGTTTATCGGCATGATATTATGTGTCTTGTTACGTCCCTCTGAGGACCTGGTTTTTCCCCAGGTGTGTGTTCATGTTTCCTGCAGGTGTTCTAGCCAAGGCCGTGGTCTTCTCCATTCCTTCGAAGACAATTGCGCTTGGTTCGTTTTATCATTTTGTCGATCGCTTTCTTGTACATTTATATCATTGAGATAGTTGGTAGTGGACTTTGTCTCCGTCCAACGATTGTATCATAAATGTTCAAGTTGAATTTTTTCTATTATTATTCTTTTTATTGTGGATGAGATTTAGTTTGTCTTAGAATACTACATTTTACAGCTTATGTATACATACGATGGTCTATATACTACGTATATATACAGCTGGCATGTCTACGTTCTTAGTCCTACGTATTTTGGGACTGGGGCGTTACATGTTTTTGTGGTGGCCCATGCAGGTCGAGTTTGTCACTTCGGCTACGTAATTATACCGATGTGGACCTGCAATATAGGATTAGAGTCTAGAATCTCATCCACCTACTTGACCTCCTTTCTTGACTTTAAATTTTAAACTGTCGTTCGACCTCCTTGATTTGCATCCTGCTTAAATTCCTCCTACCGTAAATTCTTATCTTTCGTGCTTAGTGACAGTTAGAAAGAAGACTACACTACTATATACTTATTGGTCAACCATATGGCTAGAAGGGTTACATTGGCAATTAGAATACATTTAAGACTCTAATGGAATTAAAAGGGCATTTTTTAAAAAAAAGTGTGATTTACTTATTAATAATTTGTAAAATAGGATATCTAAGGAAGTTGTAATCTTGAGATTTCTAAGTAGTGATCATAAGAGGATTGATAGGATTTTATTTTTATGCTGCAGAAAAATAGTTGGAATCTATAAACAATTGATTTAAGAAATTGTCTTGATTTTCGAATTTTGATATTTATGATCTATTGGATTATAGCTATACGTCTTTGAGCAAATATAAAACTGATTTCAATTTCAAGTTGTGATATTTATGATTTACTAAGTTATAGTTATACGCTTTTGAACCGTTACAAATTTGGTTTGAAAATGATCTTGGATTTTAATGTAGCAGTAGAAATTATTCTCGTACAACTTACGATTAGTATGTTTCTTAAATTTCAAATTTTAAGTGGAAGCAGCAATTTTTTTTATTTTTGAAGATATAAAAATAATTTTTGAGGAAGATTTTTCAAAATTTAAATTGTGACATGTGATTTATGATTTACAAATCTATTTAGATTTTGAGTAAAAAGGTTTTGATTGAGATTATCAATAAATTGGCAAAAAAAATTCATGTTGTCGGATTAGGGTTGATAAGTGTATTAAGATATTGAACTTCAATTTTGAGATTGTTTTTCTTGCTAAGAGTCTTTCTGTAGTTATTTGAAAAATTTTGGGTTTTAACATTTTTAGATTTTTATGGATTCGTGAATTATGAACTCTTGATTTCAATAGTTGAATTTGAACGTTAAGTTTTGGAAAAAAGTTAGTAGTAACATGGTAAAAGTTTACTTTGAGATTATTAAAGGAAATGAAATTGTTTGCCATAATCTAATTGGGCAGCTTAGAGTAAATACAATTTTGGTGGTTTATTGTTTTTAAAAAATTTATTAAGAGACTTTTTGAGGAAACTCCAGTTAAATTTTTTTTTTTTACCACTAAGATAACTCTAATGAGTTAGGAGTATTCCATACTAATTGCCATATCCCTCACGACCATGATAGTAGTGTACATACAAGTGTTGTTAGTCATCTCCAAGATCATATGGTTATATTCCAATCTTGACTTCCTCGACATTCCCCCAAATCTAGATTTTGTCGTGACTTTCTAACCATTTGAAACTTGAAAAATAATTGGATTGTTCCTTGATCATACCCCATCAAGTGGCTGTCATATCTCTAGAAATAGTATTCCTAACTTATTTGCCTTGATCTACTAGAATATGAATTATCATTATTTCATGCGTTAACTTGGTCATTTACTTTGTGCGTTAATCACTATTTCATGAATTCCCACTTTCTATTTTAATTCTTTTTGTGTCCTTTACCGTGACTTGGATATTTGGAGCACAACACTAGACGTTTCTTTCCCACAAATTTCACAAGCAAGACCTACACGAGCCCACCTTCATGTAGGTATATCACGTGCCACTAAAACACGTCTCCTTGTACTCTAATTTCATATTGCGACTTTCAGGTCAAAAGACTGGACTCTAATCCCTACCGTGAAACCAATATACTTTTTAACTATAGATGAGACTCGACCATGACTCAGTTCTTTCCACCCGATGTATAATGCTTGACTTGCGCTTTACCTTGATTGCTTGACCCATTGACCCTTTTACACTACTAGTTTAACTCTTGTAAGTTGGGTAGAATACCTCCCGACCTAACCAACCTTTTGTGGACCACATTGATAGGTTCACTTGGACCGTAGAATTCAGTGGACCCTAACTTATCTAGTAAACCAAGCCGACTGCATAGGCCTAAATTTCGGATGGAACTTAGATTTTATAAGATCGTGGACTAATTGATTTCTTTCATCATTACCCTTTACTTATTATTTTATCTACATATGATGCTAAAATAGCTTAGTTTTGCAAGCGTATTCTTTATCAAGCTTGATCATGACATATATTTAATGTGGGCGTCCACTAATACATTGTCTAAATCAGAGCCGACGTATTATGGTCTGATCAACCATAGTGCACTTGGTTCGCTTTTCATATATCATACTACGTGGATGGAGACATAGTTAAACTTGCCCCTAGAGTCTCCTCCGCGATTTCCTTGGAAATTCTCTTGGAATTATACAACCGCCTTTGAATCACATATTGGCATACGAAAACATCTCCTTTGGACTCCTGTTGGCTTTCGTCTTTTAACCATTCTAGACAAAGCTTGTGATTGATAGATAGACCAAACCATTCTCCTATGACCATGATATTTGTATATACTTGGGGACAGTTAACCACTGACCAACCAATATGACTATTCCCGTCTTGAGCTACTTGCCTTTTTCCTCGACCTTAGATTCAACTTTCATGACCTTTCTAAAATTTGACGATGATTCAACTCTAAACCTAGACAACCCTATATCTTCTATCGTGACCCCTAATCACTTGAATGATTCCTATCATCCTTTCATTCGTGCCCTCAACCTAAACACTTACCATACAATCTTCTTCGAAGAGCCCTATCCCCCCAAGTCCCCAAAATATCCACTTAAGCTACTTCCATCATACTATCATGATTTTTACCTTAACTAGCAACCCTAGTTCAATTCCAAAATCGTGAATTATTTCGTCTTTACCAAAATCACGATTTTCTAAAAAGCATATTTGTCGTTTCGTTACCTCGCCCAATGATTTGTGTGGCCTTACCCCCGTATCTTCTCAACCCTACCTATTCCTAAATTTTGAGGACGAAATTCTTGTAAGTTGGATAGGATGTAAAACCCCTAAATTTTTACTATATTTTTTATCAATTTTGGTACTGATTTAAAATTTTTTTGCCTTGTATTGTACGTCACATAATCGAATTGTACGTCGCATATGAGTTAATATTTTCGTATGTCTCGTCAAGTGCGAATATGTGCGAGTTACATATTTTTGTAAAATATTTTTAGAGATTTTATTTATATAGAAGAAACTTTAGTTTTCAAAATAAATATTTTTATTTTGTATAAAAGAGTTATTTTGTTCGTTGGTTAAAAATAAGTAGAGATTGGAATTTTGGGTTATATGAAATGTGCTCCAAATATTTTGCGAAACTTGGAATTTATTAATAACATATTTTTGTTAATTATAAAAGCTATTTTATGATTTAATATTTAAGTATTTATAGTGATTTTTGAAATTAATTATTACTATATTTATTTAATTATGAAAATGATATTTGGGATTTTGTTAATTTTAATATTTGATTAAATATGGTAATTGGAAAAGATTTTATTGACTTTATTTAAAAATATTTTTTTAGTATAGAATTTATTTAGATTGGATTTAATTTGAATTAAATTATTTTTAAATTAATTTGAATTAATAGATGATTATCCGATTGGGATTTAAATCCTCCCAATCCCTATCCAACTGGAAATTCCCACCTCCTATAAAAGGAGAGGTACTCCTCCAAAAATTTTCCATCCACAACCCAAAATCCGTGCATCGTGTCGGTGTCGCCATTCCCTATCCACTATATTTCTATTCATACAAATACATTATTTCCTTGGGTCCGACAACCCCGGACCTCTGCCCACGGCTACTCTCTCCCGACTGCCAGCCCAATCATCATCGTCATCATCCCCTTCGTCTACCCATCGAGCGAAGCCAACAGCAACCTTACCACCATCAACAACACTGGAACATTCACCGTGCCTCCCGCTCTCTGGCCAACCCCCTCTGGCCAAACCACCACCGCCGTCACCTTCACCACTCCCAGCCCCCCTACCACCACCACCACCAATCAGACTATCACCGCCACCATCGTCCCCTCGAAAACCCGAACCAAACTCTGGCCAATTCACGGCAAACCACCACCATCAGTTACCAACAACAACACCGGCGTCACGCTCCCAAATTCTCCAGACGACCCCAACCAAATAAAGGAAAACAAGAAAAAGAGGGTGGAGCGAATCCACACCTGTCCGTGCTCGACCCCGACCGCCACCGCACTTCTGTCGCAACGGCCTCGACCATCGCCACGTGTCCCTCTGCGGCTCCCTACGATCTCCTCCATCTGGCATCAGCAGCAACTGCCGTGCGTCTTTCCGACGTACCCTAGCCGGGAGCCGCGTGTCGTTCTGGGGCTGCCGGTCAGCTGACCCCCTCTGGAATCACATCCCAGCCGCCTCGTCGCCTCCTCCGAGAGCGCCAGCCGAAACCCCTAACTTGATCCGCCGCCCCACGCCGGAGTTCCACCGTGAGTCGCTCGCCTCGAGCCGTCGCCACCAGATTTACCGCCGCCGCCGCCGCATCCCGGCATCCCTGCCACCAGCGTGCCCGCCTCCAGCGTCCTCTTCCACGCGCCGACGAACCCCCAAGCTTCCGCCTCCCTCTGATCCGTCGAAACCCTAACCTTGGCTCTTCCAGTACCGGCCCACTCCTCGTCGGGTTCGCCGATCTCGTCGTCTCCGCGAGATCGGGCCCATCCTCGCCACCCAGAACCCTCTCGCGCAGTCGGCGGCGATCCCGGCGTCCGCACCAGCCGGTTGGGCGCGCCACCCGCGAGCAGCCAACGACGCTGGAGCTATGCCGCTGGTGAGCGCACCCCCTCTCCTTACTCTTCCCCCTTTTCAGCTATTCATTCTTTCTCTCTCTTAATGGGAAAAGGCACATATTATTATGATTTTTTTTACTTACTAATCTCTAACTCACTGTTAAAAACTTAGAGAAAATTTTATTATTATTATTATTATTATTATTATTATTATTATTATTAATATTATCGTTATTATCAGATTTATTATTATTATTATTATTATTATTATTATTATTAATTATCTCTCCCTCTCTCACTGTTGAGAGAAGAAGATTTTTATTATTATTATTATTAATATTATTATTATTATTATTACTGTTATTATTATTATTATTATTATTATTATTATTATTTTAATGTACTAGTATTATTGTTAATTATCAAATCTACATATATTTTTTTAACACGAAAGAAATATAGTTTTCAAATAATAAAACGATTATATTTTTAAATATTTTCAAAATAATTATCTAAATTATTTTTGCTAATAAAATTATAGTTTCACTATCTAAATATTTTATTTTACTTAGTTTTTGCCTAAAAAGATTTTTTTTACTTTAAAGTATTTATCTAAAGCTATTTTTACCAAAAAAATATTTTTAGATATTTAAACATTTCTTTCTCTAAAAATAGTACAAAGTATCTTTCACCAAAATTTTCCATTACTATATTCAAGGTTGGTCATGACTAAATTGTGCTCTCCTATTTCATTGTAACATCGGACCCTTACACATTGACCCCGGCTATTGGACAACAGGACTTGACGGAACAGCGCACCACACCAGTCGTTATACCAGGCAAGACACCTTGCCTTTACTGTTTAATTTCTTGCTCAATATCATGTATGCTTTTTCTTTATGTTGTTCTTTCAAAATTATATATAGATGCAAATTATTATATTTTATGCAATTGGCTTAGAGTTAAGGGACCACCGTATGTGCATCTCATAAACTGTCATGATATGCTACGGATTGTGTGTGAGTGGTGAGTCGCATATAGCTTCGGACTTGCGTACCGACCGTACATCGGTGCGTACAGGCCGTGCGTTAGGATATAACTGTCAATAGATTGTGTAGAAGACTTGGCGGTTATTAAGGATTAAATAGTGTCGTAGAGACGACGCATGTATAGTATCATTGGGGGGAGGGGACAGTTATTAGCGTAGGGGCTATATTTTATTTTTACACACATTTTGGGCCGAGGGTGACTCTTATGAGCACTACCTTCTGTCCAAGGCCGATAGTGACTCGGATGAGCGCTACTTACTGCCACTCTTTATTTACTTTACTGAGCCTACAGCCCCTGCGTAGAACGTTGTCCTCAAAGTGCATATCACCTAGAATGAGTAGGAACCTTTACTCATGCATACTTTTCTGTTGAGCTTATTTATTCAGTTTATCGGCATGATATTATGTGTCTTGTTACGTCCCTCTGAGGACCTGGTTTTTCCCCAGGTGTGTGTTCATGTTTCCTGCAGGTGTTCTAGCCAAGGCCGTGGTCTTCTCCATTCCTTCGAAGACAATTGCGCTTGGTTCGTTTTATCATTTTGTCGATCGCTTTCTTGTACATTTATATCATTGAGATAGTTGGTAGTGGACTTTGTCTCCGCCCAACGATTGTATCATAAATGTTCAAGTTGAATTTTTTCTATTATTATTCTTTTCATTGTGGATGAGATTTAGTTTGTCTTAGAATACTACATTTTACAGCTTATGTATACATACACTGGTCTATATACTTCGTATGTATACAGCTGGCATGTCTACGTTCTTAGTCCTACGTATTTTGGGACTGGGGCGTTACAAAAAATGCCTCTTGGCTCAGTAGCGCATCGAGCTCTACGAAGCTCGTATTTCACAGACTTTCAACAAGAAGGTCAAACAAAGAACTTTCCAAGTGGGTGACCTTGTTCTGTCAGTCAGAAGGTCAATGGTGATGACTCACAAAATACTAGGAAAATTCGAACCCAAATGGGAAGGGCCCTTCATCATAGAGACGATGTACTCTAACGGTGCAAACCGACTCGCAAAATCAAATGGGGACTTGTTCATGATGCCAATCAACGGCAAGTTCCTAAAGAAGTACTATGCTTGAAATCCCTCAACATGTAATTCCATCTCCCCAGCAGGAGAACTTATGAACTCGACCATCGAGTCCATCCCCTTGATAATGATGTGTTTCTGGAGCCCAGTCGCTCCAGTGCACTCTCTTCCCAGTAGAAAGCATCCATATCCATATCATCTCTGAGTTGTTTTTCTATATCCCCACAAAGCTAAATCCTATATTCCTTAAGATGACGCTAAAATCTATGTTTACCATGTCCACATTACCTCTGAGTAAACATCCCATTCAACAACCCCCGCGTTGTTGCACCTCAATCACTGAACATCTACGTCCATATCACCTCTGAGTTGTTCTTTGTATCCCCACTGAGTTTATTCCTAGCATGTCCATATTACCTCTGAGTAGAAAAACTCTACTATCAATGTCACGACCCGCACCCAGTGTAGGGGCATGAGAAGTGGGTACGTCCAGCCTACGCCGCAGTGTCGGCGGTAGAACGCTGTCCTAGGTCACATACATCTAACACAATATATATGGTACATGTACAGTATATACACTCTAATCGGAGGATAATACAAAAGTACAACTCAATCACAAATCTAAGGTAGAAAGTACGATATGATAGATAAGATATCTCAAATGAAATACAAACAGAAGGAAAAATAAGTCTAAGTGTCTAGACAACACAACAACTCAACAACAACATCCAAACATAATACATCTCAAAGTCTCAAATGATAACAACAAAGTAAGATAAAGCCTAACTAAACTAGCCTAGGCAGTAGGGGTGATATCATCAGCTAGAGCTGGGTCCTCCTGAGAGTCCAGCTCGCAAGTGTCATCTAGGGCTGCTCCATAGTACGTAGAACAGAACTCCTTGGTGTCATCTGTAATATTTTCAACAGGTCCAGTCAGGACAGGAACGAGCACAATACATCTCACGTAGTTCATATCATGGCAGGAAATGTAAGCATGCTATAGAGTAAGATACATGAAACGCTGAAGAATGTACATGAAGTAAAAGAGATAACTGTAAGGGAAATATCTACTATAAGTAAAGAACTATTAGCAACTAGTGATTTAGAGTACAAGCTAGACATGTGAACGGCTTGATCAATACATGATTATACTGCTGAGTTGTACATCATTACACTACTTAGAATTGTTCACATGACTATTTTTACTCCTCCGTACCCCAATCAATACACAAGGATCTAGACAGGTTATGTTATTATACATAATCATCACATGGGGGCTCATAAATGAGTGCCTATGAAGTTATACATGAGGGCTCTGTGAACATGAGAGTACATGAATCACAAGATTATACATGAATAGTGAAAGCACAAGAGTACATGATGAAAGTAAAACGCACATGACATGCTGTACCCAATGCTCCCGAGGGGGATAACATCTCATGAAAAGATCCATATAGTACCAATCTGTGTTACCAACGTGACAGCATCAAATAAAGTAATCTAGAGCAAGAATATAAGTCCTAGCAAGTATGAAACGGTCAAAGAATGTACTCGCCTGATACCCTGAACAGCTGATATGAAAAGATGGCCAAACTGGAGTCACAGAGTCCTATTTAGAGTAACACAGGTTATAAAGAGTTAAGTTTATATGACAATTGAATTTATAATACAATCTACATGATTTCTAGGTCAAAGTCAACTCTGGGTCAACCCAAGTCAACATCTAATCAAACTAGGTCAACAAAAGGCTATCTTGGTCAACTCTAGGGCATGCTAGTCAACTAGTCTAGGTTTGGTCAAATGTTTAGGCTTCTAGGTAATACAATGTATAGGCTAGGCACCATTTCACATATACTCTCTATATATAATATATATATATATATATATATATATATATATATATATATATATATACAACCTAGCTATATACTCTAACTCTCTCTCTCTCTCTCTCTCTCTCTCTCTCTCTCTCTCTCTCTCTAATCCATAGTCTAAAGGCCCCAAAACCTATACCATATGTACCAACCTACACTATAAAACATTCACTACAACTATCTATATTTATTTATATATATATATATAAAACACCCTTATATAACTATACTCCTAACAATCAACCAATGAAATCTACTTATACAAACTGTAACTCACACATTCTATCCCAACTACAACTCAAAGGCTCTCAGGTAAACCTGAGATTACAATCAATGTTAAATCCCACAAATACATATCCTTAATCATGCCTCAAACACTCCAACACATGAACCTGATAGAACTAAGCTAAGTCCAAGGCATACCAAGCCAAACCAAGGTCAGGCTGCCAATACCGTTGTAGCTGCTGTGCTATAGAGCAGTGCCTGCATGCTGCAAAAGGCCAAGCCAAGGCAACCCCAAGCTGCTGCTTGCCTATGCTATTTCAGTGCCAGGCCAAGCCAAGTCGAGGCATGCCAACTGCTCACTGCCTAATCAACCTCAGGTAAGGCATCAAAACTCAAACCCAAACTACCAATCCTCAATATATTTCATCATCCAACCCAACATCTAAGTCAAATAAACCTCACCTATCACTCTAAACAAAATCAGTCCAAATCTCAGGAATTTAGGAATCCTAAACCTCTTATCATACCAGTCTCAGTAATTGTGAAATCGATATTCATCTCAAGTATCAATCATTCAGTATCTACATATCCCCAACTCAGGGAATCAACTGCATATATCTCAGGTTCACATTATAACCTCACTCACACACATATGTCTCAAATAATCAAATCAAAACCAAGGTATTCAACATCAAACCAACCTCAGGAAAACTAAAACCCAATTTAGGTATTCGAATATCAAATCAACATAAAAATATATGTAAACTTCTGAACATACATGAATCATTTGACATAGATGAGATCAACTACACCTCAGATTCATTTCGAAATTCCCAGGTTCACATTTCAAATCAAATCCAAATCTCTGGTTTCACTTAAACCTCAATTTTAGTTATACATTCAACATCACACTCAAGTTTTCAAAAGTTCATTCTCAACATCAATATGCATGTCAATTTAACATGTTACTATTCTCAGGTATTCACATTAAAACTCAGTTACATATATAAAACCAATTTCCATTTCTGAAATCACATTAACCCAATTTCAGTTTAAAAGTTGAACTCTAATATCAGTACATTCAAAATCCACTTTCCAGTTACATTGAATCAATTCTCAGTCTCCATATATCATTCCCTATTCTCAGTTTTTCACATTAAATCCCATTCTCAGATTTCAAGTCAATGTATCAGACCTTGCAAAATTTATATAAAATTGAACCCAATCAATGTGTCAGAGGTGTGTCAGGTGTGTATGCATGCTCGTCTACATGTGAGGGAGTGTCCTCGTGTCCAACAAACGGACACAAAGTGTCCAAAAATCGAAAAGCATAGAGTGTCAAAAACTGTGAGGATAATCCTCGTGCTGAGGTGTCGATCACAAAAGGATACGACACACAACACGAGGAGCCTCGTTCTCGTGTCTAGGGTTAGGTCTAGTATAGGTATTCATGTCTAATAGCCTGATACGTGTCCAATTGTGTTGTGTCATGAGATACAAAGGCATATCAGTCGTAAAAACCAACAGTGCACAGACAGTATAAAATACGTGCACGTGCGAGAACTCCCTCGACACGATACGAAATATCGTGAAACTTGAGGGAGGTCCTGACAGTGTCTGCCCCCACCCTCGTGCCAAGTGGCACGAGTCGACGTAGTAAAATAAGGGAGAAAACAGGGGGTGGTAGCGGGGCACGTGTGCGCGTGTCTCGTGCTGCGGTTCGTGTCTGATTTTGGATACGAACACGACTCAAAACATGCTCAGTGCTAGGGTTTCGTGATCAACACATGAAGGGCTACAAATCACTTCAAACAGAATTCAAAATTAATAAAATAAATTTTATTCAAACATTTCATCGAACACTTGAGATACCTATTCGATACGGAGCAATACACCTATGATACGTACCTCAAATGGACTCAAACTAGACCCAAATCATTTCTAGAACTAGGGGGATCCTAAATGGATGTATCTACAACAAGAAATCAGAAATCTAATAGGTTTAGAGGCTCTTACCAATTGGGAGTTAGAATCCCAATGAAAATCCTCTTGCAAAGCTCTCCCACCAAATCCAATGGTCAAATTGCTCCAAATCCTTCCTAGCTAGCCAATAGAGACCGCCTCTACTCAAGGGGAGTAGTTTGTAATTGATTTGGTTCAATTTGGAGTTGATTTGGTGAAAGGGGGCAAATTTGGGAAAGAACACCAAAACTAGGGTTAGGATTTCAATGAAAGAGGAAGGAAGGGGCTAATGATGACTTATATAGTGGGGTGGGGCTGTTGTGGCCGACCATGATAGTGTGGGCTAGGGTTTGGTCAAGTTTCACTAGCTACAAGTCTTCCTATTGTCATTTAGAGGCCCTTTTTGAGAAAAGGCCCAAAGTGGTTTGTCATTCTCAGTCAATTCTAGCCTATTCATGCTATTCTAACATAATTAGAACCCAACTAATCAAGCCTAAGTCCACTAGCTAGATTCTATGGTCATGGTTAGCCTCTAGTCAAAGTAGTTCTAAGGTTTCACTAAAAAAGACCAAAGTCACAATACACCAAATTAATTAATTAATAAAATAATTCAAAGAAACCACAATGACCAAAATACCCTTATGCCAAAAGTAGAAATAAATCATCCTAATCACATGGTTAAGTCTTGATGGTCATGGTTAGTCTCTAGGTCAAGTAGTCTCTAGGGTTACACTAGCAGAACATCAAAATCACAAAGCAATGATTTAAATAGTTTCAAATTAATAAAAAAAATCACTAAAAATCATAAATCATATTATTAAATAAATTTTTTTACAAATGTTCAAAATTATCCTTATTTTAGAAAAGTGGGTGTTACAATCAACCACATATTTACTACGTCCATATTACCTCTGAGTAAATATGTTGGTTCCCTCTCTCAACTTATTATATGTACCTAAAAACCAAGGTGCGCCAAATATGATAAGTCCACAAAAGCACAAGTTCATGACAATGGAACAAGGAAAAGTTCTTTATTTCTTCATCTAATAAGAGTAAAGGACTTCATTTGCATTGAAAGGAAACTACATCTCAAAAAATCGAAAAACAGAAAGACAAATAGAAAACACTAAGACAAGAAAATATTGAGACTCCAACATAGTTAGTCATTATGGCAGCTACAAAACAATCGATGAAACCCTATAGCCAGGGATAATGGTTACATTAAGGCAGGGACCACTCCCTCAACCATTTCGTATAGGAAGGCTCCAACTGATTAAGGTCCTCTATAGGAGCAAGATGACTAGAGCTCCCGGTGCCACTTCCTTCTGATACTGGTTCTTCCTTAACAGCAACTTTAAATTGAGTTATCTCCTCCTTAATGGTCATTGGTTTTTCTTTAACAAAAGAGGGCAACGTCTCCTTTTTTACGACAGCCCCTGCTTTTGGTACAGACACTACAATGAAACAAAAACAGAAAGGAGAGTTAGCAAAAGAACTCAGTCTTTTGAGTTGAAAGACGTATGCACAGCTTGGCATCGGCGCATGCAAACAGCTGCGCATCAAAATCTTAGTGCATCATAAAACAAAAAGTTCATGCGCACTAACTGAATTCTACCGTGGTGTATCTACACGATCGAAGTCCATGCGCGTTGGAGAGAAAGCTTCGACGCATCGTTAGGACCAAAGTCCATACGTGTCAACGGAGAAAGCTTCGACGCATCATCAGGACAAAGTCCATGCACATCAGCGAGGAAAAGCTTCAGCGCATCATCAAGACAAAGTCCATGCGCATCAGCATAAAAAAGGCTAGGCGCATCCTCAGGGTAGGCTCATACAGCCGTACCCATACGCTTCAGCAGAATGGCTTGACGTGTGTTCCAAGATGGTTACCCATCCATGCATCTGAAACCGTGCAACAAAGTATCTGTGCAATTACCAAAGCAGCAGATCACCCACCGGTCACTTTCGGCCGCACGTCGGAGTGCATCGTCTCGACAGCTTGGGACTTCTCGGCGTCGGCCTCAATGGACCTTTTGCCTTTGCCTTTATCCAGGCCAGCAGCACCGCGGGGAGTCCTGGGGGCCATTTCTCAAAAGCTAGGATTTTGTTTGAAGAAGAAAACTCTTAATGAGGAAGAAGAAAAGAAAATAGAAGAAGTTCTTTCTCCCCACAGACGCCTATTTATAGGCATAAGCCACGCGCATGAACCGATAAAAACATGACGTCAGCGTTTATTCCGGTCTCATAAAACTGACGGCTATATATCTTCCAAAAAAGATCATCATTAATCACCCAGAGTTTGAGGCATTATCTTCTTTCATTCAATCGAGGAGAGTATGCGCCAGCATAGTCATGCGCGGAACGACCATGCGCCCAGACAGGGCATACACCCAGAACATCTACTGTCCATGCTTCTTGGTTCAAAGTATTCCAAAACTTGGCAGAAAGTTTTGAAAACTTTGAAGGGGATCTTGTAGAAGCATAAAATTTTAGACGCATCCAAGGTCAGAACTATGCGCCCCCAAGCGCCATGCGCCCCAAAAATAGCATGCGCCAAAAGACCAAAGATAGAATATTGGCACATCAGAAGACAACGAAGAAAAAAGGCACATGAAGTTCAGATTTTTATTTCACATGAAAGTCTATTACATGTTGAAACTCTTTGTTACAATAAAAAGTCTACTACAAAGAAGCCTATCCTATACTACAAACTAGGCGCATCACTATGATGTCTCAGCTAGGCACATCACTGTGATGTCTCAGAATAGGCGCATCATTCCTCCTGATCAGAGCGAATCACTTTCTCATCAACGCACGAGTACTTTGGCTAATGAAGCATTTATTAAGCAGAATGCAGGTTGGCAATCAATCCAAACCCGGTAGCTCTTCCAGCATAACGGAAGTCGAGGCACGTCGACCCCGATCTTTGGATGCAACAGGCACCCAACGCCATCTCGTAGAAGAACACTGCCGACAAGTGGTTCGAACATAAGCTGTTGTGCCCATAGCTCTCCCGGCGCATCTCAGTCTCTTGAAAGAGTTCGTCATCAAAATCAAAGTTTCTTTAAACAAAGGGATCCACAATCCGCAGTACAACATCTTGCCAAGGAGGAGGATCGGTCGAGTTCATTTCAAATGAGAAGTTTGGATGAAAGACACTACTATTTATAGGCCAGGGCAAATCACACCCATGCGCCAAGTGGTAAACTTCTTCGAAGTTAGGGCAATGAACCTGTATTAATGGTGATGAATCTGCCACCTTAAATTAAACTAAGTCAAAGAGTCATCAATGCCTCAAAAGACTCAGCAAGACTGACCAAAAGAGATACACTACGTAGCAGATGCGCCCCTCAACACCATGCATTCTATGCTGATGCGCCCAATGGAGCACAGAAAGATGCACCCACATAAACTCGTCACCCATCAAAGCATTTAATGCTACATGACAGAAATGACAACATCATGCATCTCGAAGTCTGAGTAGTCAGCTTTTACAGAAGACAAAGAGACGCGATCAGGTTACGGCTGTGCTCTGCCACGTGGCCGACTGATCACTCGCATGCACCTCCATAGCCATGCACCCAGAACTCTGCATGCACCTCAAAAGTCATGCGTTTAGACTTACTTATGACCTCAAAAGTTAAAAGCCGAGTCTCCTCATGTGCTCGATCCTAGGCACATCCGCCCAGATCAACGTACAAAGATCTTTGAACCATAAAGATGTGCCACATGTCATTGACTCAGTTCTGCCTACGAATGGGTGCCAACCACCCAAGGTCTCAGCTACAACCAAATTTCAACAACTTCCACGTGTCAGCTTCTCCGCAGCTCAACAGTGCAGTTCAAACAGATTTAGCTCTAGCTCCCTGGTGCATCGTCCATGCGCCCAACAAAGTCAGTCACGTGGCGTCCCTACGTGCAAGTTCTCCATGCGTGCGTCGCATATGCTCACAAAAATAGATCATTCTGCTGCCTATAAATAGAATGATCATTCCTTTATTCAATCTCTCGAAGCCCCTACTTCTTGAACATTCTTTCAACCACTTCAGCATCCATAGCACTTGCAAGAGTCTCAATCCTCTTCAAGTCACTGCTTGTTCCAGAGCAACCCAGACCTTCAGAGAGTTCGAGATCGTCGTTAGATCGTCAACGGAGTCAAAGAACTACCACTCGCTCCATCGCCACAGAGTCAAAAGTATACTCTAAGGATTATATCGAAATCCTACATTGTACTCTGTTCTGTTTGTAATTAAATATAAAAGTTTATAGCAACACAAAACTCTGTTCAGCAAATTCTCAGCATAAGCATCTCTATTATTTAGCAACTAACACACGGAACATTTAGGGATAGTTCATAGCAACACAAAACTCCATTTTATTAGGCATGAAGGAGTAGGGAGGAAGCACAGTTCCACTCATTTGGATAAAAGGGTCTTCCTGTTTTGGTCACACATATTCCCACTAGACGTAGCCCCACCAGCGAGCCACGTTCCAACACTCATTCCATCCGGCCAGCTAAGAAAGATTGTATCAGTCTTAAATCTCTTGATTCCCAGCACAAGTCTCGGTCCAACATTCTGATCGAATACAATAAGCCAACCAAATGCCTCGCGTGGAGCGGGAAATTTATACCACTCAGAAAAAGTTTCATCCTTGATACTTAAGGGAATAACTCATTCTACTAATTCATCTAGTCACAACAAGTTACTCATTCAGCTTCAATTTAATATTCTGATTTGGCACTCTAGAAAATCTCGAGATTGTTATCCAACTCTACCACTTAATCCATCAATAATTCAATATGTCTTTCTCTTTTCCAAAATATTTGTAACTTCTCATTGATTCACCAACATTCTTCCAACATTGTTATCTTTGTTGCAGCTTACCACTTCGTTTGGATTCATACACATATCTTAGGAGTCCCCAAAATATATACATTTCAGCCAAAGTCCATGCTAGTTTGATTTGAAGCTCTCCCGGCAGTGTTATCTCGGTCGCAGTCTATCACATCGGTTAGATCCATACACATACTTTAGGCATCCCCAAAATATATTTATTTTAGCCAACTTTTATGTTAGTGTGATTCGATAAGCCACGATACAACTCTTTTTCCCCAAATCTGACTTAGCATCCTTTCAATTGACTTATTGTTTCATTCGCTCGCCACAATCGCTATCTTTAAAGCCACAACCCTTAACATCAGAGACAACTCGGCTAAGTTCTTTATCCAAGCACGATATTTCTAACATTCGGACCAAGGGTCTAACTTAGAGCCAACTATACTAAGAGTTCACAATAATCAATATGCAATTCTATTCTTTTTCGAATCCAACAATATTTCTCACCGAGGCAATTCATCTTTTCTAAAAGATGAAATTCGAAGTCACTCATCATCGATTACTGAGCCAAGGGTACAATTCTATACGACAATCAAGGTTAACCCATCTATCCGACTTTAAGTACCGATCCGACATTCCTGTTGTGAGCAAACAATTCGATCTTATGGAACAATTCACTGCTTGGTACGCACCACTCAAGTTTTACCCCACGATTGCAGTTCCCACTATAGGTCGACACATAACTTCACAAGGATCAAACATCTCTAAGGCACAAGTTGAAGCATGTACTTCCTTAGGTCATACTCATTACGCCATCTCTCGTTCAATACCAAAGGGTCATCATGTGGTTCGCCAACGGTCTCCCTATTATTCGATCAAGTCTCTAAGACTAGCTATATCGACAGCTAAACCTATTCACTTGGTGACTTTCCTAGAGTGGACGGCTACTAGGGTTATACTAGTTTCTTATTCTTAGTTCCAACAAGCAACCGACAGTTCTAAAGAACTCTACCCAAACCTATGGATATTAACTTAATCTGAATAACTAATCGTCATTGCCGACTATGTCGATAATTGGTTATGTAGTCCACGGTCGCTAGGGTCAAGTCTATTTATCCAGGCTCATCCTCAAGAAATAATTCCCATAAAGGCTCATTCTAGACTTACCCAACGATCGACTAAGATCGATCTAGCAACATTACGGCCTAAATCCTGACCCGACTTATAATTACCAACGATCTAATAATCTATCAAGTAAATTTACCAACGATCCAATTTCTATTTCAATTCCTCCGTACCCACATGGGTCTATATACTGAGGCTAACTATTCAAGGGTCATTGATTCTGATAGTCTCAACAAAACTATGGAATTGTATTATTCGGTCTGCATGACAAAGTTATACCACTAAGTCATAAGCCAGCAATTTATACCCCAACTGACAGCTGTCTATACCGTCACACCACCTACCGACACTATCCGACACATTTCATGATTCTCAATCCCATTCGTTTCCCAGCCATCAAACTCTCGTACGGATGTTCTTAAAATCTCATACCGCAAGGGTCGAGTAGTTTATTCTATTTAATTCGATAATTCATGTATCAATCAACCATTCTCTATGCAATACAAGTATTTCAGGGTCACCACTTATTCCTCTTGTGATACAATTCAATCCCTCAGCATACATGTACATATGCAACGATTATCTATCTCATTAAGCACAAACTTGTACTTACTGATTCTATCCTTTGGTGGTCAAGATAGATTAGCATCTAATACACCTTAGGGTTAAGCACTATTTTCCAACATACATCCGAGTCACCGACAACATTTCCAAACTTTTATATTAGCAACCAATTGCAGTAGCCACACAGGATTTTCCATTCAACCAATCAAAATTAGCATTCAATGTTCTAAGCCACAACATTCCTTACCCATGATATAATTACCATCCAACTAGTCTGAGTCATTGCCCAACTATATAATTTCTAACCAAGGCATCAGTTACAATTCCTGACATCTCGCTACACAACATAACGTCACCGTCAAGGGACACTCGAGTCACCTAGCAACAAAGCATAACTCCAGCTAAATCTCGACACTACCCAGGCTCATAGAGAGACTCATGGCTATACGATGGAAAGGGTCACGATACATCTCATTCTGAAGTGGTAGAGACATATATCACTCAGAAATGAAGTCATCCTTAAACCATACCAAACCCAAGTCTATTTCGGACAATCGTGATATAAACCGGTCACAACACAAAGCCAACATCTTAAGGTCTCAAATCATAAGCCAACATTCTTAGGGTCTCAAAAGCACTAGCCAACACACATGAGTCAACTCATCAAATCTGTTGAACTCATCCATCAGTTGTTTCATTCACTATTCTTTTCCAACATTCCGAAAATCATTTACAACATATCATACTACGGAATCGAGTCATCGTTGGGTCATTAGTGTCCAAACCAACAATATGCATTCATTTAGGGGCATCACAATATATTTAGACTTATTATATGGAACATCCAGTGAGCAGCCAAGAGGGTCAAAGAACTTTCAGACACGAACAACTTGAAATGATTACAGGAACAACAACAGCATAATCGCAGAAGCAATCTTTGATTTAATCGCGGAAGCAACATTGAGTGATCGCGGAAGCAACTTTGGTTAATCGTCGATGTAACTTTGATTTGAAACGAATCAAATAAGAGTCCAAAGACGTAAAGACGTGCTCTGATACCAATTTGCCACGCCCTAATTCGAAGAATCATTAGTCCTCGCTTGAGCGTGATGCCGTACAAGTCTGGTATTGCACTTGTACAAGGCAAAGACGGTACATAATTGATTATCTTCAAATAGGAATACATCGCAGCGGCACAAACAGACAAATTGAAGATAATGAGGACATATCTTCCTTATCGGATAGAGACACTTTCTTGATTTATAGTAGTGGAGATATGCAGATAACTTGAAGTCACAAGAGATAAAGAAATGTATTCTCTTTATTGATAATTTAAGTAGAGTACAAGACTTGTAATGAAATAAAAAGCTTACAACACATCTCACTTTATATTGATAGCCAACTTGAATGCATTGAATTATAACTGGATATGCCGACTTAGCTTACAACTCACTTGTATAATTGATTATATTGTTTCATATATTATGCCCTTTATAAACAGAAGACATCATCTTTTGCAAGGAGAGCTTCTGCATGTCCAACAAATCTTTGATGTCGCGGGACCAATCAAGCCAGTCTTCGTGTACAGAACTTGTAAGCCTACTTTCCAGGAAATATATTTTAAATAAATTTTTGCAAACATTTTTTTCTGTAAATTAATTGCTTGATAATTCTTTAAATGATAGATTATACCATTTTAAATAGAGTATTAGTTTTTGTGTTGATTATGTATTGGGCTTCTCAGCCCACTACTGAACTTTTATTTGGTTCAGGTTAAAAGTTTCAATTGAGAGAGAGAGAAAGAGGAGAGCATGTGCTTGCACAGCTCAAATTCCTCTTTCCTTCTCTAAAAATCATGGTGAGTTGTGTAACTGATTTTTGAATTTCTAACGAATTTCCTTTCCCCTACCAGAGTGAGTGCTGGCCAATGTTGGCACCTAAACTTAGCGTGAATCTCAAGCTCGATCGACCTATATAACTGTTCCTTCAGGGTCAGTACTGCCCAGAAATCCTAAACGAACCAGCCTCTCTCTCTCTCATTCTTCTTTCCCAACTCCATCTTCCCAAAATACTCTTAAACTCTGCTCTCAACCGGCCATGGCGGAGAAGTATACCTCGGCGAGGAGGAGCAGCATTTAGACGTTCAACTCCAAGCTCGGCAGTGATCGGCTTCCTTCAGTGTCTTCGTCATCACTTCAGCGGTCTATTTCGACTTGTCGATCAGTAAGTTATTAAAATTATTGAGATTCGATCTTCTCTGTTGTCATTTCCTTTTTGATCTAAATCTTGGATCGGGATGAAGGACAGTTGTTTTCATCTCATGGTCTTCCTTCGAAGCTTTGATTCATCCTTGCACTGACCGTTACAATCAGTTGGGAGAGGTGAGGGATCGTTCTGATTTAACAAATTGATTGTGTGATCTCTTCTAAAAAAAATTTCTCCATCTCTTTGTGTCTAGAATGTAGATCGAGATTGGAGAATTCAGATTGATTCTGTTCGAGTTGATCATTCTAACAAATTATTGAACGCTGGTGAGGACCCATGTCCTTTCAAACTTTAGTAGGAGTTTATTTCCTTGATTGATTTTATGATTTATTGTGGTTTCCCTGTATCTAGGATTCAACAGATATTATGGCTCGATGGATGATCAAATTCGGATCAGGACAGTTGGTTGAATAAGGACTCGAGCCTATTGACACAGGACACCAGTTACTCTTGGATTCATCTTTCGAGAAAGTTCATTTGGGTAAGCTTCCATGTACCCTGAGCAACTGCAGGAATCCTTAGATTTCATTCTAGATCTAGTTGAATGGTTAATCTAGTGTAGGTCTGTGATTGTTGAGGTTGGAGCCTAAAATTCAATTTTGGCCAATGATAAATTAGATTATGGACTGATAATATCAGGATTGATGAACTAATATTTTAAATCAGGCATATTATAGTATTGATAATCAGTAAGTGCAGGCCCATGACAATTGTTTAAACATTTGGTAATTACTTGTGAAGTTTAATGATACTTCGAGTAGGAAATTGTTTATATAATCAATGTTGAGAATATAACTGGACTGTGGTGAGTGAGTATCCTGTGAGATGCATGTTTCCTGATAGAGGCTCTGGGATTGAATGTTCTTACAGTAGAAGGTCTAAACCTGTGTACTGCTATATGAACAGCAGTTGATTACTGCTCAAGGAATTAAATGTTTAAGAGGATATATTGTTTCTGATCTGAGAATCTTAGATACATTAGGATAATCCTTGTTAATTCGAATCACTGATTCTAGAGAATGGGAATTCTGAATTTAGTAGATGGGTTGAATGCTAGAAGGCCATTTCCTGATGTGTAGGGTCAGTAAGTGTTGCCTGAACCGAGGAGGGGTCTGCTGTTTGGGTTACACCTGGAATTGCAACTCAGATTTAGCCAATATATGGTTAGACTTTAGCATGACTGGTAGGATAGATAATATAGTTGTTTAACTCAATGTTTTTGAACTGTTAGTAAAAATCCTGACCAGGACTGATTGTATTAGTTGTGATAGAAGAGTGTTTTGTATCATGTTTGTTAGGATTGATTTATACCACCTGAGAATTGATATGAAGTTGTGTCTTGTCTCTTGAGGTTTAAGAACAGGGCCTGTCACTGTGAACCACTGTTTCATATGTTGAAGGCAATACTGCACTTAGGAGTTGCAGTCAACACTTGGGTTCAGGGAAACAGGTTATATTCATGTTACTGCCAGGATATGTCACTAACTGTGGTTTGGGACAGCCTACAGCAAGCTTTTTAATAGAATTTGGTCCTTGTGAACTTGATTAAATCCATGGGTTAATACATAAGCTGTTGTTTACCTTTATAAACATGATGAGCAACAGGAATGCTCATGGATATGTGCTGGGGAGTTGCAGCTTGAATTGCTGATATAAACCTTCCTGAGTTAATCTCAATTTTCCCCTAGAACCTGTACATAGTATACTGTCAGATTTTATATTTTGTTGAACTTTTAGATTAGAGATATTGTATCAGTCTGAAACCAGAAATGAAGTAGGAACCAAGTTTCAGTTTGAATTTGGAACAGTAGGTTCCTGGACTGTAGGAGTAAACTTTCATATGCATTCATTGATTTTCCTATGATACTTCATAAGAAAAATCAATAGCTAAGGTGAAGCAATCATATTTTCAGGTTTATCAACCAACTATGCCTATTGATTCAATCCCCTGTCAAGTCAATTGAACCAATGTTGTTAGCAGTTTGTAAATCCTTTTAGTAGTGTTGTCCAGGTAACCTAGGTATCTGTGGAGCAATTTGTTGTACCTGGTGCATATCTATGATGCACTGTGAGGACTGAACAGTCGAATTGGACTGGCTGCTAGCCTGTGCAGTAAGAGAAGGGTTGCAGTCTGTATCTGGGTCCTTGGGAATCAAGTTTTCCACATATGGTTACTGCTATTGAGTATGTCGATACCTGCAGTAGTAACAGTCCTACAGCAGTAAAATAGGACATGCAGGTCTTATTATAAGCTGAGTTCAATTCCTGTTCTGGTTAGGAAGTTTTAGAAGCAGTCTTATGTTGAGTCACATTAGTCAATTGAGCATGGAAAGTCAGTTGGACTAATGACTGACAGGTTAGGAATTTGAGTGTGGATGGATTCACCCTTTTGTGTTTGTTTGGGGCTGTTTCCTGTTACCAGTTCTGATCCAGGAATTGGCTAACAGGGTTAGATCACTCTAGTAAATCAACCTTGAAAATTTAGACTTTAATAAGTTTTTATAACAAGTTAAACTTTGATTCATATGGCCCATAGAACACTCATGATTGTTTTAGCTAAACTATTGTTAAGGGCAAGATAGGATGGAGTGCTTTTGGTAAAGGCTGTAGTAAGTAAAGTATGTATATTATTTTAGTATATAGGTTCTTTAGTTAGAGTAAAATATGGTTAAGCTTGCTTTAAAAGATTAAATCACTAAACTAGAACTTGTAGATTATTAACCAACTTGTATCAAATAAATAGGAGGATATCCAACAGTACATCCCACACTTGATCACCCTGAGCAAGGCAAGTATACTCCTCGAACTTGTCCATTTTCTCATGTCTTGTATATTCATTCCTGTATCTCCTTGTTGACACGATATATCACGAGATTGTCTTGTATCATGTTCTTGAGTTTACTTGTGTCTGGGAGGGGAAATACTACAGATGTGTGATCAAACCCGTGTTACTATTCATGTGAATAGCTTAGGCCCCGCATCGTGCACGCGGGACCGAAGCCGTACCATTTCATGTTCATTGAATCTACCCAAGCCGATCACACACTCTGGTTGTATTTCGATATATTGCACACTCAGGATTCAGGTTGTATTTCATGTTCAGGACTCATATCATGTTCCCTGTATTTACTTTCAGTATTCATGTTCAGTTTTCATGTCTTGTTCTCATTCTCGTACTATATATATATATATATATATATATATATATATATATATATATATATATATATATATATTCTGTGTTCTTGTTCATACCATGATGTTCATGTTCATTTCCTTGGATATACTTTGCTCCGCTCCTGACTAGGATATGTTGCAGGTGAGCTGGAGGCTATCTGTGATACTTACTATGGACAGGAGCCTGGAGGCACCTATGAGCCAGTTGATGTTGCCCAGGACCTAGAGGCTGAGGAAGCCTAGTATTTTCTACTTTAGTTTTTATCTGGACTTGTATTAGGGACATCAGTACATTTACATTTGCTGGAATGTAATATATTTAGATTTGTATCTGAGATTCTGGGATTCGATATATTAGATGTTGTGATTACTTTCATTCTTATCTGGATTCATAGTTCTCCCTAGATATTGGTACAGCTTACTTCATCGTGTCTAACGACGAAGGCTGGGCGTGTCCGACTCGTGTCCGATTATTCGGGAGCGAGTCATGACAGAACTTCCCAAGCACGAGCACCTAAAAAGAGTGTCCACAACATGGGTTAGTACATCATCTATGTACTGGCGAGCAGAACCAGCCCACTCGCCTAAACCGATACTAAATGGTCATTTGAGCAAGCATTTATTAGAGTGATATTTCTATTTGGGGCCTAGTATTAGTTTACAGTTCATGAGCAAAAATATTGAAAACTTGTAAACAGGATTATGGCATTATTCATGTGGAAGCAACAGCAAACCAAGGGCAACATGCATGTATTCTCATATTTCTCTTTTATAACAACAGATTAATATGTAAGTCATGATTAAGCAACGTTTATAGTAAGGCATCATTCTAGCATACTTGGTATTATCATGTTAAGCTTATTGAGGCAACATTGACATTAACATCTTTAACATGTTATTAAAATTCTTATAAAAATGGAAACATTCGTATTTAAAATGTTAAACATGTTATAGAATTTCTCATTGGAAAGGCAACATCATAGCATCATTTTGTTTAGCATGTTAATGAGACAAGTCAAACCAACATATTTATTAAATGCATCACATTTATGTGATTTCTTACCGATAGCCGACTCTTCGTACTTGCATCAAATACAGGTTAGGTGATATACCTACTATGTCTGCACAAAATATTCAGTAGCATGCATTCTGACTACATGGTCACTGGCTTTGTTATACCATACGGGCGTTTGCCATATAGGACTTCAAAGGGTATTGTTGAACAAACAAAATAGGTAGCAAGCCTCTAAGAATGACTCGCAATACCAAAGGGTTTTGCAATGTCCACTAAAAGTAGGTAGCTAGCCTCTCAGAGTGCCTCACAAAACCTGTGCTACCAAAGCACACCAATGTTTCCTCCTAGGCCGAATCGGTCCCGATGCTGAATACCGATTCGAGGAAACTAATCACCCCTTGTGCACAAGTTATTCGTGACCATGCGTATGCGTGTCCAACTCGATCGTGAACGTAAATGCATGGTAAAATAATAAAAAAAGTAAAGACAACAGTGCATCATCATTCATCTCATTCAAGTCATGTTCAATGACTTATTCATTCTCAACATTTCCATCATCTCACTTGGTGATCTCAACGATCCCAAGCCTCATCATTTCTCATTGTATCAATCATTCATTTTTCATTCCATCAACTCAGATACATTGAAGCATTCCCACATCATTCATTTCTTAAGGGACATGTAGCATTTCATTTATCATTTCTAGGGACAATATCATTTCATCTCATTGCTTAAAAGAAAACAGGCATCATTTCATTTCTACGCAACAGTTACACAGATTGTACATAATTCAGTGTTTCATTTAGTTTAGCAGCATTTACAAGAGCATCATTTAAACATAAGGGACATTGTCATTTCATTTCAGGCATCAATTCACATTGCAGTTCAAGTGTTATTCCTTCAACAGTTTAATGTTCATGTGTTGTTCATTTCAGCAAATTCTCAGCATAAGCATCTCTATTATTTAGCAACTAACACATGGAACATTTAGGGATAGTTCATAGCAACACAAAACTCAATTTTATTAGGCATAAAGGAATAGGAAGGAAGGACAGTTCCACTCACTTGGATAAAAGAGTCTTTCTGTTTCGGTCACATGCATTCCCACTAGACGTAACTCCACCAATGAGCCACGTTCCAACACCCATTCCATCCGACCAGCTAAGAAAGACCGCATCAGTCTTAAATCTCTTGATTTCCAACACAAGTCTCGGTCCAACATTCTGATCAAATCCAACAAACCAACCAAATGCCTCGCGCGGAGCGGGGCATTACACTGATCATAATATCCAATAATGTCCCAGATCGAATCTAAAGTCCAATAAAGTCCATGATCGCATCCGATGTCCAATCCCAACAGCAATCCAAAAATCGATGATTTGATTAAGAGATTGAGAACCAAGTCACATATAGGAAAGCATGATTAGATTATGATAATTACACAAGCAATAGAGAAAGTCACATTCTAATACCTATAATCTATATATAGGAAATATTATACTATTTGGAAACTAGGTTTTCTACTTAGTCAAAATATTTATAGTCAATATTTTGAAAATACTAAAACTCTTTTGATAAAACTATTTTAGATAAAAGTTTGTTAATAAAAGTTAACTAATATAACTATCCAAAATATTGTTACTATTAATATATTATACATGTATGCAATATACATACTAACATTACTTATAAAATTATACATATAACTGTAGCATTTGGTTTCCTATAATTTATTTTTTATTTTGGATAATATTTTTACTTTTATTAGGTATAGTGTTGCTAGATCAATGTTTAAATTTTTAGATCATAATGGTATGTACCTAGGCCTATAGGTGAGATATACTAAAATTAGGTCATATATGGGCATTAGTATCCCTACATATCCCCAAATATTTTATTTTACTATTTTATAATTTTCTGTAATTTTTGGAATTTTTTGGATAATTAAAACCTATAGAAATTATTTTTCCATAGGATTTTGGGATTTACTGTGGAGTCACACGAAGTGATTTTGTGACCAAACTTTTTATCTAGGCTCTAGACACCAAGAAATAGTTTCTAGAATTTTCTAGGATTTTTCTGAATTTTTTGGGATTTATTTGGAGTTAAAATGAATTTGTAATGATTTTTTGCAATTAAATTAACTAATTACACAGTCAGCGGCCCAGTCAGCTTGTCCAGTCAACCAGGGTAGCCCGCATGTCAGCCACAAAGAGCCAAACTATGGGGCCCAGCTGTCAGTCTAATGGACAGCTGGGTGCAAACTATTCTAAGTCCGAGCCGGACTCGGATAGCCAAGCCGAGCTGAGCCGGCTGCACCACATCCATAGGATCTGGAGCCAGAACCGTTCAGATTCTGCCATGTGGCTGCCTGAGCCACTAGCCGCGGCTCACCGCCTCTCCTTCCCTGTATATATATATGTTAATTCGAAAACCCTATATTTATTTCAGCAGCATTTTGTGGGAGAGTTCAATAGGGTTCTTCGTCTTTGCAAAGCGATTGCCGTCGATTTAGAAGTTCGTTTTATGTGCTAATTTTTTTAGAAATGTATCAAGGTTAGGTTTCTGAATATCTACTTTATTTCCTAGAATTTTGTGTTTGAATTTCTGGATAATTATTTGAGTGCCGGTTATCAAAAATCGACGTGTCGTACGGTTTTTGAGATTCCGAACTCCGATTCGCGATCCGTTTGAAGTTTTGGAAAGATGACACCGAGACCTACAATATATTTTTTTTTCCAGAAATTCAGAGTTTTATCTAGTATTTTATTTTGTTCTTAGAAGTCAAATTTGGTCAACGGTTCATCGATTTGGTCACGGTTAGCCATAATGGCGATAACTTTTGACCAAATCGTGATTTCATGGCATGGTCGATTCCAGCGCACTCATGGTACTAAAATTTACCATGTTGCACACTCAAACTTTTGAAGTCATAACGTTTGACTATTTAGTCAACAATATGTCTCGGTTTGTGTGTCGGGTCCCGAATTTGGTACTGTGACTTTCCTTGTCCAAATATTGTGTTTAGTTTTTATTTCAGATTTAAATAGGTTAAAATAGGATTTTAGATAATTTATTCCATAATTAAAATATGATTAGTTAGGTTTAACCTATTAGCCACTTTCTAGAATTTTTAGAGTGGGAATCGTAGATCTAACTTGTGGTTTTTATGTGACGGGGTATATCGGACTACGACGTCTTGAGTTGTGACTTTATCATCTATCGAAGCAGACAAGTATCACTATGACCTATGTTTCCTTTATTTTATACTGCATGTACCATCGTGTTGTCTTTTCACTATTACTCCCTTATGATTCTTGTTGTTATTGTTCATGATTACTATTGTGCACGAGAGTTAGAATCGTTAGGGTATACATACATGTTCATGTCTTACTCATTGTTTTCTATTGTTTACAGTTTATCGTATTGCTAATGTTTATCGTAGTGGACATGTATTGTAAGTGAGTCGGGCGGAGAAATACAACAAGTAAGCATGTGGTCAACGAATTGAATACAGACCCCCTATACATTGATTGCATAATATCAGTTATGCACCACACGTATGACTAACGGATATTTCAAGCCGTCTACATACTGAAAGTTGGTATTCTAAAACACACAGTACACGTAACTTAATAATTGTTGCTCTATTGTCTATTGTTCTTCTTTCGTCAAGTCTACCTTCTTATTATCATCATGTCTTAGTGGTATGTCAAAGTCTACCTTTATATTGTTATCATGTCTCAAAGGTACTTTCTTATCATACAATGTCATGCCTATACTTATCTTTAGTTAAATTCCTTTTATCGTCCCTTCATGCTTATATACTATATTGTGTAATGTAGTGTTATGGTGATCTTGCTCCAATCCTGATTAGATAACTATTTTCAGCTTTAGACGAAGAGATTTGCCCCGAGGTCTACGGTGAGTATGTTGGCGACCCTGACATCACTGGTGTACCTGGTTCCAGCACTGATATGAATTAGCATATTTTCTTCCTTATGGATTCGCATTAGTTAGTAGTTATAGTTATAGAGTTTAGTTGTTTATTTTCTGCTATCCGGTTTGTTCTCTAGACTTACTGAATTGTAGTGAATTATTTGATATTTATAATATTGAGACTATTGGATATTTTGGTGATTATTGTTGGCTTAGTTGTGGATGATTGTAATACCCCAGAACCAGAATACTGGAGAGCGGGGGCATACATAGCCAGCTACGTATAATGAAATGGAATCCACCTCACTATACGGTCACGGCTGCCTAGATACATGGGGGTTTAACTACAATCCATCAGTCTCCTATGGTCAATAATAAGCCTAATGTAAAACCCCTAAATTTCTACTATTTTTTTTATTTATTTGTACTGATTTAAAATTTTGTATCGTACGTCACGTAATCGTATTGTACGTCGTGTGCGAAGGTTCGTCTTTCGTAATTGCTCAACGAATGCGAATATGTGCGAGCGTACATATTTTTGAAAAATATTATTTTTATTATTTTTATAGTTTCAAAGAAATATAGACAATAATTATTTCTAGCTATTATTTTCAAGTTTACGATTTTATTTATGAAAGCCTTTTCGTTTATAGCAGTTATTAATGATAAATAATATTCTTAGGCATACATATATTTCCTAAATATTTTGCTAGTTTATTTTAAATAAAAATATAATTTTTGAGATTTATTAATATTAATATTTTATTATTCAAAAAAGATATTTAAAAATATTTATTATTTTCGAAATTATTATTATTGGTATTTTGAAAAATATATTTGAAAGTTATTGTGGCCATTTAAATTTTGATTTAATTTTTGGATTTATTTAATATCCATATTTGGAACTTGATTTATCCCATTTGATTTGAGCTAAGATTTAATTAGATTGGAATTGGATTTGATTTGGATGTAGATTTATTGAATTGATTTAAATTAGTAACTTAATTATCTATTTTGGGTTTAAAAATCCTAATCCATATCTAATTGGGAATTCCCACATCCTATAAATAGGCAGGTACTCCTCCAATTCATTATTCATCCACAACAAATTTCTCCACCCAAATGCCTGTACATCGTGTCTGTGTCCATCCAAGTTCTTATTCCATATTTACACACACATTAGTTTTGTCGGACAGACCCCGACAAATCATCCTAACCCTAAACCTATTGCTGCCCGATAACCACCTTTGTCTGACACCAAACCCATCGACCAAGACCCCGCCATTACCAAAATCTCCGTCGTCACCCTAAAACCAAAGTCCCGGCCAAACCAACATAGCAAACCCGACACAACCACCTGCAAACAAACACCCACGGCAACCGCCACCAGACCCAACCCCCAAACCGGCCTCCTGGCCATTATTATTCTTTTCACCCACAACCCGACCACGGCCGTGGCCACCGCCACCGCCACCGCGACCAACCGCCGACCACAATACCTCTCCCGACCAATACAATACAGCCCCGGACAACCCACCACCACCTTCACCATTAAAAACCAGCCACAAAATTAAAACCCTCACCTATTGTCGCCGCCGTGGCCGCACGCAGCGGTGTCGTTTCGTCCCGATCCTCCGCCGCCGGAGAGCAAACCCTCGCCGCGTGACCGCCGAACCCCGCAGCGCCGTCCCCGCCTTCCTCCTTATCTAGCCGCCCTCCACCGCGCCGTTCCCTCGCGGCCGGCGCATCTCCGCCGTGTGCGCCGAGCGCCGCTTCCCGATCATCATCCTTCGCTGGCCCGTGCCTGTGCGTCGAGGCCCGGCCACCGCCGAAACCCTAACTCCAGCCCCGATCGCCCCCTACTCCGCTCCGATCCGCCGCCGCCGGTGACTTCCCCAAACCCCCTTGCCGCCGGCGCAGTCCCGAGCCCCCGACTCCCATTCGTCTCTCCGCTCACTCTCTCCCCCTCAAAATCCTTTCTCCGCCGGTCGCCATCTCGCGTCGACGACAGCCCTCCGTCTTCCCCCTTCAACGCCTCTGCCTTCCCTCCGGCGCCAGCCACCATAGGCCGTCGGACCACCGACAGCCACACTTCCCCGCTCACGCCACCTCCGCGATCTCCTTTCCTCTCTTCCCTCTCACTCTCAGTTTCTTTCTCCTCTATTCTGTTGACTTTGGTTTTTAGAAACCAATGAGGAGGTTTAATCTTCGGTTGAGGAGAAAATCAAATGAGTACAGTGTTTTTTTTCCTTTTTATTTATTTTATCATTTAATTTTTATTTCATATAACTTTTGTTATACATCATACATTATTTTAGATACTGTTTGCTTTAGTTTTGTCCCATTTTAAATTCATTAAAAAATTTATTTTTGTTATTATTATTGTTATTATTATTTATTATTATTAAGATTATTATATTATCATTATTATTATCATTCTTATTATTATTATTATTTTCTATTCTGTAATTATATATACACCATTAGTATTACTCATAATTATTATTACTATCATTATTACTCGATTTCTTGGTTTCCTTCCAGTATATCCGGCTGGTGATTATAAATGATAATTTACTATGATATTATTGTTCAATTATCTTTATTATGATTATTCTTGCTGATACTATTAAAATTATTAGTGGCTAATATTATTATTTTAGGATTTTGTAAAAAAATATTATTTCTTCAACTATTTTCAGAGATAGATTTACTAAAAACTAATTATGTCCTCAAGTATGAAGTATATAAAATATTTTGGTAACAAAATACAATTTTAACTAAATATAAATATTTATTCCAATATTCTTTGATTTTTCCTGTCCGTATCCAAGTCCTATTCCTTCGTCCATTTCGAAACTACATTATGTCAAACCTAACTAATTTGACTCTCCTAGACCCGATGGAACTGTCCGTGCCACCACCCGAGGTCACCTTGTATAGTTATTGCACCGACATCGCAGTTCGTGCCACATTGATTATCGCAGCACACCAGGCGCCCTATCAGGCAAGACACCTTGCCATTCGCTGTTTAATTATTTTAGCTCATATTTCATGCATTACTTATTTTTTTTATGCAAAATAAACTGTGATACATGGCATAATCTGTTAGAACTTACTGTTCATTTATATTTCCTGCTATGTATTATTTTTCTCACATTAAACCTAGATTTAAGGGACCACCACGTGTGTTGCATTCATTGGCCTTGACACGTGGTAACACGAAGTTGTGTGTCGCATGTAGAACACGGAAGTGCGTGATTGGCTGGCCACCAGTACGTACAAGTCGTGCGATAGGAATAACAGCTAATAGAGGTTGCATGCTAGTTTGACTTAGCGGTTATAGTAGTTTTGTGTTGTGGATACAACACAGTAGGCATTGGGCGGGGAGGACAATTCCTTAGCGTATGGGCTTCGATGCACTTTCCCTTGTGACCCGGACTCTCCGCTGGAGATACGGGGTTGCTGACCCATGATTACTGACGGCCACTGACGATTCTGCGGAACGTCATGCTCTTACTGATGGGACCTCTGGTGCCCAAGGGGGACTATGCCGATCCTATTTAGCCAGGGCTCATGCGTAGGAAGGATTGTTCTTAACTACATTTCACTTAGAACGGTAGGCTACCTTATCTGTTAGGTACAAGTAATTTTGGTTTGGGTACTTGTATCTGACCGTGGCTTGAAACAATAACTTATCGCGGATTAGTTCGTCATATCTTGTCCTTGTTTGGTTGTAGGTGTGACTTACTACTTCGATGAGAAGGTATTGAACCTTGTTGGGATCCGGATACCATATTGGATTCATAGCATGGAAAGATACGTCACCGTGAATTAGTTTACCATCTCCTGTCCTTGTTTGGTTGGGGGGATGGTACGCTCGTTCAGTAGGTGCGTATTGGACCATGTTATAATTCAATTTACTTATTTATTTGAGCAATATTTATTCAGTTTATATGGCATGATATTATGTGTCTTGTTACGTCCCTCTGAGGACCTGGTTATCTCTCCAGGTGTGTGTGCTATTGTCTTTCGCAGGTGTTCTAGCTCTAGCCGTGATCATCGCTATTCCTTCGAGGATGATTGCATTTGGATCGTCTTCGCTTCGCTCGCCAAAGTTATTTCTTTCTCATGTATTTTTCCTTATCTTGTTGGTAGTGGATTTGTCTCCGCCCAACATATTATATCAAGACAATTTATTCTCATTATATGACATCTTCTATTCATTTATTTTGTGTGGATGAGATTAGTTGTAATTTTACTGCATTTTACAGCTTATGTATTTATACGAGGCTTCCATATATTGGGGTATACTTCGTATGAATACAGCTGGCATGTCTACGTTCCTAGTACTACGTATTTTGGGACTGGGGCGTTATATGTTTTTGTGGTGGCCCATGCAGGTCAAGATAAATTGTTTGGTTACCTTACCGTACCAAGCAAGCCTGTGTATAAGATTAGAAGTCTAGGATCTCATCCACATACTTGACCTATTTCCTTGATTTATCTACCGTTTGACTCATCAATTGCATCTTGCTTGCTTGCTTCCATCCCTATTCTTATCTTTCCTTCGTGCTTGCTAGAGATTGACCCTACTAGTTAGTTGTCCCAAACCGCCATTAGTTTAATTCTTTAAGTTGGGTAGACTACCTTATAACCTAGCAACCCCTTTGACCTAGTGACCTATATTAGCAAGCTTATTTAGATCCTAGAATATAGAGGACCTAACCCTTCTAGCCAACCAAGGACTTGGACAAGAAGACTATAGGACAACTGTATGACTTAGAATCATTCTACCTTCTTTTAATCTAAATCTCTCGTGCCTATATTTTTACCACTTTGACTAATGTTGCAACTATAATCTAGTTTTGCAAACTCATCCATTTATCGAGTTTGTTCACGACTTATGCTATTGAGCGGCCGCTCACTAACATATTGTCTAATTAGAACCGGTACATAATGGTCTGATCAACCAAGTGCACTTTGGTTCGCTTTTATTTATCGTTCTACGTGGAATGGGGATATAATTAAACTTGGCCCTTACAATCCCATCCACGACTGCCTTGAAAATTCTTTTTGAATTATTCGGTCGCCATTGAACCACGTATTCACATTCGATAACGCCCCCTTCGAACTCCATATTGCTTTCGCCTTCACCTATTTTAGGAGGACGAAAGCGTTATACTAGAACTTCCTCTAGCCATCCTATCGATTACGACCATATCGTATTATTTTCCTATGATCTAGATCGTAATTTCTTACGGCATGATTTTGTTATTGATTGTTCCTCATCGATACCCCTTGTGTCTTCTCACCCCCCTACGAATTCTTAATTTCGAGGACAAAATTCTTTTAAGTTGGGTAGGATGTAAAACTCCTAAATTTCTACTATTTTTTTATTTATTTGTACTGATTTAAAATTTTGTATCGTACGTCACGTAATCGTATTGTACGTCGTGTGCGAAGGTTCGTCTTTCGTAATTGCTCGACGAATGCGAATATGTGCGAGCATACATATTTTTGAAAAATATTATTTTTATAGTTTCAAAGAAATATAGACAATAATTATTTCTAGCTATTATTTTCAAGTTTACGATTTTATTTATGAAAGCCTTTTCGTTTATAGTAGTTATTAATGATAAATAATATTCTTAGGCATACATATATTTCCTAAATATTTTGCTAGTTTATTTTAAATAAAAATATAATTTTCGAGATTTATTAATATTAATATTTTATTATCAAAAAGATATTTAAAAATATTTATTATTTTCGAAATTATTATTATTGGTATTTTGAAAAATATATTTGAAAGTTATTGTGGCCATTTAAATCTTGATTTGATTTTTGGATTTATTTAATATCCATATTTGGAACTTGATTTATCCCATTTGATTTGAGCTAAGATTTAATTAGATTGGAATTGGATTTGATTTGGATGTAGACTTATTGAATTGATTTAAATTAGTAACTTAATTATCTATTTTGGGTTTAAAAATCCTAATCCATATCTAATTGGGAATTCTCATATCCTATAAATAGGCAGGTACTCCTCCAATTTATTATTCATCCACAACAAATTTCTCCACCCAAATGCCTGTGCATCGTGTCTGTGTCCATCCAAGTTCTTATTCCATATTTACACACACATTAGTTTTGTCGGACAGACCCCGACAAATCATCCTAACCCTAAACCTATTGCTGTCCGACAACCACCTTTGTCCGACACCAAACCCATCGACCAAGACCCCGTCATTACCAAAATCTCCGTCGTCACCCTAAAACCAAAGTCCCGGCCCAAACCAACATAGCAAACCCGACACAACCACCTGCAAACAAACACCCACGGCAACCGCCACCAGACCCAACTCCCAAACCGGCCTCCTGGCCATTATTATTCTTTTCACCCACAACCCGACCACGGCCGTGGCCACCGCCACCGCCACCGCGACCAACCGCCGACCACAATACCTCTCCCGACCAATACAACACAGCCCCGGACAACCCACCACCACCTTCACCATTAAAAACCAGCCACAAAATTAAAACCCTCACCTATTGTCGCCGTCGTGGCCGCACGCAGCGGTGTCGTTTCGTCCCGGTCCTCCGTCGCCGGAGAGCAAACCCTCGCCGCGTGACTGCCGAACCCCGCAGCGCCGTCCCCGCCTTCCTCCTTATCCAGCCGCCCTCCACCGTGCCGTTCCCTCGCGGCCGGCGCATCTCTGCCGTGTGCGCCGAGCGCCGCTTCCCGATCATCATCCTCCGCTGGCCTGCGCCTGTATGTCGAGGCCCGGCCACCGCCGAAACCCTAACTCCAGCCCCGATCGCCCCTACTCCGCTCCGATCCGCCGCCGCCGGTGACTTCCCCAAACCCCCTTGCCGCCGGCGCAGTCCCGAGCCCCCGACTCCCGTTCGTCTCCCCGCTCACTCTCTCCCCCTCAAAACCCTTTCTCCGCCGGTCGCCATCTCGCGTCGACGACAGCCCTCCGTCTTCCCCCTTCAACACCTCTGTCTTCCCTCCGACGCCAGCCACCATTTTAAATTCATTAAAAATTTATTTTTGTTATTATTATTATTATTATTTATTATTATTAAGATTATTATATTATCATTATTATTATCATTCTTATTATTATTATTTTCTATTCTGTAATTATATATACACCATTAGTATTACTCATAATTATTATTACTATCATTATTACTCGATTTCTTGGTTTCCTTCCAGTATATCCGGCTGGTGATTATAAATGATAATTTATTATGATATTATTGTTCAATTATCTTTATTATGATTATTCTTGCTGATACTATTAAAATTATTAGTGGCTAATATTATTATTTTAGGATTTTGTAAAAAAATATTATTTCTTCAACTATTTTCAGAGATAGATTTACTAAAAACTAATTATGTCCTCAAGTATGAAGTATATAAAATATTTTGGTAACAAAATACAATTTTAAGTAAATATAAATATTTATTCCATTATTCTTTGATTTTTCATGTCCGTATCCAAGTCATATTCCTTCGCCCATTTCGAAACTACATTATGTCAAACCTAACTAATTTGACTCTCCTAGACCCGATGGAACTGTCCGTGCCACCACCCTAGGTCACCTTGCATAGTTATTGCACCGACATTGCAGTTCGTGCCACATTGATTATCGCAGCACACCAGGCGCCCTATCAGGCAAGACACCTTGCCATTCGCTGTTTAATTATTTTAGCTCATATTTCATGCATTACTTATTTTCTTTATGCAAAATAAACTGTGATACATGGCATAACCTGTTAGAACTTACTGTTCATTTATATTTCCTGCTATGTATTATTTTTCTCACATTAAACCTAGATTTAAGGGACCACCACGTGTGTTGCATTCATTGGCCTTGACACGTGGTAACACGAAGTTGTGTGTCGCATGTAGAATACGGAAGTGCGTGATTGGCTGGCCACCAGTACGTACAAGTCGTGCGATAGGAATAACCGCTAATAGAGGTTGCATGCTAGTTTGACTTAGCGGTTATAGTAGTTTTGTGTTGTGGATACAACACAGTAGGCATTGGACGGGGAGGACAATTCCTTAGCGTATGGGCTTCGATGCACTTTCCCTTGTGACCCGGACTCTCCGCTGGAGATACGGGGTTGCTGACCCATGATTACTGACGGCCACTGACGATTCTGCGGAACGTCATGCTCTTACTGATGGGGCCTCTGGTGCCCAAGGGGGACTATGTCGATCCTATTTAGCCAGGGCTCATGCGTAGGAAGGATTGTTCTTAACTACATTTCACTTAGAACGGTAGGCTACCTTATCCGTTAGGTACGAGTACTTTTAGTTTGGGTACTTGTATCTGACCGTGGCTTGGAACAATAACTTGTCGCAGATTAGTTCGTCACATCTTGTCCTTGTTTGGTTGTAGGTGTGACTTATTACTTCGATGAGAAGGTATTGAACCTTGTTGGGGTCCGGATACCATATTGGATTCATAGCATGGAAAGATACGTCACCGTGAATTAGTTTACCATCTTCTGTCCTTGTTTGGTTGGGGGGGATGGTACGCTCGTTCAGTAGGTGCGTATTGGACCATGTTATAATTCGATTTACTTATTTATTTGAGCAATATTTATTCAGTTTATATGGCATGATATTATATGTCTTGTTACGTCCCTCTGAGGACCTGGTTATCTCTTCAGGTGTGTGCTATTATCTTTTGCAGGTGTTCTAGCTCTAGCCGTGATCATCGCTATTCCTTCGAGGATGATTGCATTTGGATCGTCTTCGCTTCGCTCGCCAAAGTTATTTCTTTCTCATGTATTTTTCCTTATCTTGTTGGTAGTAGATTTGTCTCCGCCCAACATATTGTATCAAGACAATTTATTCTCATTATATGACATCTTCTATTCATTTATTTTGTGTGGATGAGATTAGTTGTGGTTTTACTGCATTTTACAGCTTATGTATTTATATGAGGCTTCCATATATTGGGGTATACTTCGTATGAATACAGCTGGCATGTCTACGTTCCTAGTCCTATGTATTTTGGGACTGGGGCGTTACACCTAAATGTCTCAATCTCAAGCAAATAAGTAAAGTTACAAGATGTAAGATCACCAAATATATAATAATAAGGCATCCCAAATATTACATATCCAGCTGATCATGAAGTTAGTCGTTACAAAATGTGAGGACTAGCAAGAGTTTAGTCATACATGATCAAACCTAGGATCTGTCGATCATGTTACAGCCCATAGGCAGACAATAATAAGGCATACAATACGAGCTAACAGGTGCTCGTCGGCTAAACGCCTCAAAATGAAAATTGTACAATAGAGTGGGAGAGCAAAAATTAACCCACTCGTTGCCCTGGTCACGCCTGATGGTCACCATCGGGCTGGAAGGTCGGTAGATCCTCTGAGGCTGCTCCGAAATCTGGCCACACAAAACCAGCTGGATCAGATCCCAGAAAGAGCAAGTGCCACAAAGGAGGCTTCACTTAAGAACTAAAACCAAAACATCAGAAAATATATTAAAACAGTTAAAAGGACTGAAAGTAAAGGAATAACAACAGTCATAATGGAGTACGAGGGAACCATTCAAGTAGCCAGGTCACAACCCTTAAACCAAACAAGGACCGGGGTTGTAACCCTTCACCTGAATAGAACTCTGTCTCCAAATCTGTTGGTAAGGTAAAACATTACAAGCATGATGTAGGGTGCAATAAGACAACAACGAAAAGAGGACTTAGAACTGTTTCGGAAGCCAGATTCAACCCTTAAACCAAACAAGGACCGGGGTTGTAACCCTTCGCCTGAACAGAACTCAGTCTCTGATCTTTATTGTTAAAAATGACAATCATGCGGTCAAGCCTGCAATAATCGAGCACTGAAAACCATACCATACAATCGTTCCCGGCCAATCAGTGACTACGGCTTTCTACATTAGCTAACTAGGATTTTCACATTCATACAGTGAGATATTCCTCCAGCCACAAGCCCTGCAGCTAATCCAGGTTATCCAGGCGACTTGGGTTCATTTAAACTGTGCATCGTTCTTTCCATATATCAGTGAGTTTGGACTTGTGCCCTACTCGTCGGCAGGCTGCAAGTCCCACAATGGTGGTCGGGATAACGGGATCGCCAGTAGCTGGGGAAATCTCTCATAACTACTGAATTATTCTAGTTATTAGTCTTAGCCATTTACAGTAGGTACCCCTGACCGTGGTACTCAGGGATCCCTATCCTAAACATGATGCAAACACTACCGGTCCATTTGCACAAACACAATCATCCACGGTGTCCAGACCATTCAATCTTGTCATGTCATGTTTACTGTCAGGAGTGCGCCACGTCGGGCCACTATCACATCATGTCAAAAGTGCACCACAACGGGTCACCATCGTGTCAGGGAACAATTAATTTAGCACAAGTACACATTTAGTAGTTAAATATTTAAAGAGGGACAAGGACTTTGTGGGACTCATGCTGTTCGAAAATTTCCATGCGGCCCGCAGTCACTTGCTCATGCGGCTAAGCCATTAAATACGTTCATACGGCTAGCAAAATATAAATATGCAAATTAATGCGGCTCGCTACTGATATGTGGCTGATGGATTCATTAGGTCATATGCGGCTAGCTACTGAAAAGTGCAGTAAAGAAATGCATTAAGGGTTGTATTAGAGAATTCCTAAGCCAAATGCATTAAAGCAATAAATTGCATTAAAGCTAATGAAATGCACTAGATCCAATGCTATGCAGCTGCGCTAGGGAAAATGCATTAAAGCAGAATGCATTAAAGCATATGCGGCTGGCCTTCCAAGAAAGTGTATTAAAGCATAAATATAACTATTAAGGCCCTAAGTGCATAAAAGTACACAATATATAAAATGTTAAGGCCTTAAATGCATAAAGCATTAAGCCATAATTATAGGGCCTTAAATGCATAAAGCATTAAGCCATAATTATAGGGCCTTAAATGCATAAAGCATTAAGCCATAATTATAGGGTCTTAAATGCATAAAGCATTAAGACATAATTATAGGGCCTTAAATGCATAAAGCATTAAGCCTACAGAAGCTTCTGCGGCTTGCTCAGGTGTAAGCCCCTGATTTTCAAAATTTTTTTAACTAGTGTTAATTAATTATTAAATGTCATTTTTGGTTTTAAAATAATTTAATATGATTTTAGAAATTTTCTAAAATTTTTAAATGAGTTTTAAATACAAAAATATTATTTTGTAATTTGTTTAAATGTTTTAAATAGCATTTTGTAATTTTCCGAATTGTTATAATATGGTTATGCAATTTATTAAATTGTTTATATATCAGTTTGCAATATTGAATTGTTATAAGTTGCGGAATGCAAATTTTTATTTGCATTTATACGCTGCTAGGACTTAGTTGCAATTTCCTAAACTCTAGGGGGTTTTCTACAAAAGTCCTAATCTAACCCTAATCGACGACCGCCTTTGCGCTGTCGTCGTCTCCGGCGATCCGCCCGAAACCCTAACCCTAATCCTAATTTCTAACCCAAAACCCACCGCCCTAGGGTCCTATAAATAGCCCTGACCCCCCAGACCCTAACCCTAGACTCCCCGACCACCACAAACCCCCGTCTTCCCCACTCTACTTCACCGGAACCCTAGCGCCGACGAACTCCTCGTCCAGCCCCCACGCCGAGTGCCACGACCCCCAACCACCCTCATCCGACTCGCCGCGCTGAGCCGCGCCCAGCGCCACCGAAGCGCCGTGACGCCGACGCCCCCAGCCGCCGATCGCCCCTTCGACAGCAGCTCGACGCCGGACACGTACGTGTCTCTTTGTGCTCGTGTTGACTCACGTCTCGTGTACACGGACACAGACTCGCCTGGACACGACGAACCTACTGGTAGGGTTGGACACGCGAGCTAGGACTCGTGCGTGTCGTGCTAAGCCTAAGACACAGACTCCTGTGTCCCTAACTGTCAGGACACAGGACTGTGTTTTATTTTTTTATTATTTAATCACTTAATACCTAAATAAAATTAACTAAAACCTAACTCTAACAAACTTAGCGGGCTGACCCCCTGGCCAGCCCGACAGAGCCTAAACCCCTCCCCCCCCCCCCCCCGCGCGCTTCTCTGGCATGGGTTCGAGCCCCCCCCCCCCCTTTTCTTCTGTTTTCTTTTCTCTTTTCTTTTCTTTTCTTTTTCTTTTTGTAATATATATATATATTTATATATATGTATATGTATATATATATTAGTATATATATATATATATGTATATACTGTATTTTACAGTATTTTATATATATGTATATATATTTTATAGTTAGTAAATTTTATATATATATATATATGTTTATATATACATTTTCCTATGTATATATATTATATATATATACACTATATTATTAAGTGTATTCTTATATATATATATATTTGTATATATGTATATATATACTCTATAAATTAAGTATTTTTTCCTCATATATCTATATATACTTTTAGCATAGGTACGTGTATTTTCTTTTGTACAAATTTGCCTTATTAAAATAATAATATTTATTTTGTATTATTACCAAATTGTATTTTATTGTACTGCAACCATTTGATGTCCAAGCCTAGCATGGGTATTTGGGCTCAAATGTGTTTTCACACATTCAAGACCTGTACAAGTCATATTGGACTTGATTCATGGCCTTGGGTCCTGTATTTGAACTTTGGTTCAAATTATATACATGGACAAAATACGCAGATAATTAATTATTATGTACAATGCTGTTTTTGATTTTCTAAAAATACTTAAAGTATTGCTAAAATTATGGAAAAATAGTTTTTAGATGCTTTGTTAAGTTAGCTAATTTAGTATAATTTTTGTAGTATGTAATTTACTGTTTTGCCACTAGTTTGGCATATGAAACCAAAACTCATTTTCTGTATACTTAGGAAAACTGATTTTTATATAATATTTGTACTGGTTAATAAATTCCAGAAAAATTATAATAAATTTCTATAGTTAGCAAGGATCGTTTTGGTACTTTGTTTTATGCAAAACTAGACTTTTTGCCTATCTCTAAAATTGTTAGAACACAATGATCTTTTGATTTATTTATTGATTAATTACGACTTGTAGCTTTTTCTGTTATTTGGAGTTTTAGTCGTGTTGAACCCCATCCCTCACTAGTGTAGAGACCCTAGAAAGTTAGTTAACATAGTGTGTCACCCCACATTGGTCTCCTATGCCAAGTCATCATTATTGGCTAGGTGCCCAGTCACAAGTCGTGTTTTCGCCAGTTAGTGTCTTAGTGTTTTAGCTTAGTGTAAAGCTAAGTTTATTGTATTTATTGCTACAGTGACGAGTTACCGGACATCCATAGCTCTTTTATCGCAGCTTGTTTTGCTAGAGGCAAGTACATCTACAAACTCATTTACTGTCTTTTAATGCTAGAACATGTATTAACCAAGTTAAATGCTGATCTTGGGGTAGCAAGTTAAAATCTTCACATGTCGTATTACTTCCAGTACCTGCCATGCTTAGGATAGTTCTTATATCTTCACATGTTTCATACTGGTTCTCGGTACATGTTTCACTATGCTTTATACTGCTCTGAGTATTCACGAGTTTTATACTGCTACCAGTACCTACCGTGCTTATACCGATCCCAGTATATCTCACATGTTCTATATCGTTCTTGTATCTCTCACATGTTAGAATATGGGTTATGAGAAAAACTGACAGTTGAGTACGTGATCATGCCCCCCTTATCTGCGACCTTGATGCCGTGTAAGGACGACATTATGCATGTAGACCTTGCCAGAGGCCCAAAATCCTACGGACTTGTACGTGTGTACATTTAGGCATGTACGGAAGTACATATGGTTCTTAACGGTGCCACAGCACCATCACCTATTGACCGATTACGTACTTGCTCCAGTTTTAAACATTAGATATACATGTGTCATCTTGACAAATGTATTTTACCGTGATTCCAGTCATACCATGATTCCAGATATGCCATGTTCCCTATGTTACTATGATACTATGATCCCAGTTGTACCATGAGGCCATGTTTCCAGTATTTCTTGTTTTATAGACTTATCACACCATGTTTCTTGTTGTACATCTCTTTCATTATATGTTCAGTACTTTAGTTGTAGAGGTTGTACTTGCTCCCGTCCTGACAGGATAACGTTGTAGGTATACTTACTGAGGAGGAGTTGCTCTGTGATTCGTATTATGGAGTTACTGCCGAGGACCCGGCTCTGCTTTACGAGGATGTTCCTGCAGGGAACCTCGCCTAGATGTCTTTTGTTTACTTAGACTTTTGAGAGTAGACATGTATTAGACTATATCATTTTGTAACTGGACATGTATCCAGTTTTACATTTCAGACTTGTACTTGGATATTTTACTATATACGACGACTTTTGTGTTTGGAGCATTTATGATTCTTCTTCACTTATAGAACTGTTAGCACATTTAGTCTTATCTTGTTATTTCTAGAACAGCTTACTGCGCTTTATCTTAAGCGTAGGCTGGACATGGCTCGGCCCGGCCCAACAATTTGGGTAACGGGTCGTGACATGTTTTTTTGGCGGCCCATGCAAGGTCCTGACTAAACTGTTTGGTTACGTTATTGTACCAAACATGCCTGCAATTAGGAACTTAAGGTAATTAGACAACATTAGGAAAGACGCTTAGAACACCTAGAGGAATGCTAGGATTGCAACATAGGAAATGCATCACATGTTTGCTATTATAATTAGATTTTCTTGCCTATGATTGCTTACTTTAGACAAACCCTTATACGTCCTTGTTACCTTTATTTTAGATGGTGCTTACTCGTCCATCCCAGCATGTTACCCCCGAGAATGGGGCCCTCCATATCCAGTCAGCTGACCAGTTGATTGATACACCACCACCTACCACACTCCACAGATCCACAGACCCAGATACCACCTTCCACATCCCAGTCCCAGCAGGCCCCGATACTTCCACCACCCCCTATCACTATACCCACCCAGGCTTCCGTCACACTCGACGGGATCCAGCGGCTCACACTGATCCAGGGGTTCCTAACGACCCATCAGGAGCAGACTACCCTAATCCGCCAGTGCCTAGAGTTGGCCCGGAGTATCGAGGAGCGTCTTCTGTCTAGCAAGAGGCCGGCTTCTGTACACCATAAGGGACCGTCCAAGCGTCAGGCTTTCCAGCAGAGAACACCGACGCCACCCCAGCAGACTTACCATCCCCCTACACCACATCATCAGACCCCTCCAGTTAGAGCCCCGGGACCCCGACAGCAGCCGAAGGGAGGTATTTGTGCTTTCTGCAAGAGGGTAGGCCACGACGTTTCCATCTGCAGGAAGAAGTTGGGGCAGTGTTTGGCTTGTGGGTCTCCCACCCATCAGCTTCGAGAGTGTCCAGTAGCGAAGTCTAGAGGGCCGCTTCCGACAGCAGCAGCAGAAGGGAACTTTTTGTGCATTCTGCAAGAAGGTAGGCCACGACGCTTTCGTTTGTAGGAAGAGGTTGGGTCAGTGTTTAGCTTGTGGGTCTGCCATCCATCAGATTCGGGACTGCCCAATAGCCAAGGGACCCCAGGGGAAGACTTATAGCCTAGTCCTTGAGCCAGAGCCGGAACAGGTTTCAGGAGGTTAGTTTTGATCGTAGCCTTAGTCTTTTGTTTGCATTGCTTGTTATGTTAGAATGTTTGTAGAGTCTTCGATCCTTATGAATTTTGAGGACGAAATTTTTCAAGGAGGGAAGACTTGTAAGCCCCTGATTTTCAAAATTTTTTAACTAGTGTTAATTAATTATTAAATGTCATTTTTGGTTTTAAAATAATTTAATATGATTTTAGAAATTTTCTAGAATTTTTAAATGAGTTTTAAATACAAAAATATCATTTTGTAATTTGTTTAAATGTTTTAAATAGCATTTTGTAATTTTCCGAATTGTTATAATATGGTTATGCAATTTATTAAATTGTTTATATATCAGTTTGCAATATTGAATTGTTATAAGTTGCGGAATACAAATTTTTATTTGCATTTATACGCTGCTAGGACTTAGTTGCAATTTCCTAAACTCTAGGGGGTTTTCTACAAAAGTCCTAATCTAACCCTAATCGACGACCGCCTTTGCGCTGTCGTCGTCTCCGGCGATCCGCCCGAAACCCTAACCCTAATCCTAATTTCTAACCCAAAACCCACCGCCCTAGGGTCCTATAAATAGCCCTGACCCCCCAGACCCTAACCCTAGACCCCCGACCACCACAAACCCCCGTCTTCCCCACTCTACTTCACCGGAACCCTAGCGCCGACGAACTCCTCGTCCAGCCCCCACGCCGAGTGCCACGACCCCCAACCACCCTCATCCGACTCGCCGCGCTGAGCCGCGCCCAGCGCCACCGAAGCGCCGTGACGCCGACGCCCCCAGCCGCCGATCGCCCCTTCGACAGCAGCTCGACGTCGGACACGTACGTGTCTCTTTGTGCTCGTGTTGACTCACGTCTCGTGTACACGGACACAGACTCGCCTGGACACGACGAACCTACTGGTAGGGTTGGACACGCGAGCTAGGACTCGTGCGTGTCGTGCTAAGCCTAAGACACAGACTCCTGTGTCCCTAACTGTCAGGACACAGGACTGTATTTTATTTTTTTATTATTTAATCACTTAATACCTAAATAAAATTAACTAAAACCTAACTCTAACAAACTTAGCGGGCTGACCCCCTGGCCAGCCCGACAGAGCCTAAACCCTCCCCCCCCCCCCCCCCGCGCGCTTCTCTGGCATGGGTTCGAGCCCCCCCCCCCCCCCCCCTTTTCTTCTGTTTTCTTTTCTCTTTTCTTTCTTTTTCTTTTTGTAATATATATATATTTATATATATGTATATGTATATATATATTAGTATATATATATATATATATATGTATGTATATACTGTATTTTACAGTATTTTATATATATGTATATATATTTTATAGTTAGTAAATTTTATATATATATGTTTATATATACATTTTCCTATGTATATATATATTATATATATATACACTATATTATTAAGTGTATTCTTATATATATATATATATATATATATATATATATATATATATATATATATATATTTGTATATATGTATATATATACTCTATAAATTAAGTATTTTTTTCTCATATATCTATATATACTTTTAGCATAGGTACGTGTATTTTCTTTTGTACAAATTTGCCTTATTAAAATAATAATATTTATTTTGTATTATTACCAAATTGTATTTTATTGTACTGCAACCATTTGATGTCCAAGCCTAGCATGGGTATTTGGGCTCAAATGTGTTTTCACACATTCAAGACCTGTACAAGTCATATTGGACTTGATTCATGGCCTTGGGTCCTGTATTTGAACTTTGGTTCAAATTATATACATGGACAAAATACGCAGATAATTAATTATTATGTACAATGCTGTTTTTGATTTTCTAAAAATACTTAAAGTATTGCTAAAATTATGGAAAAATAGTTTTTAGATGCTTTGTTAAGTTAGCTAATTTAGTATAATTTTTGTAGTATGTAATTTACTGTTTTGCCACTAGTTTGGCATATGAAACCAAAACTCATTTTCTGTATACTTAGGAAAACTGATTTTTATATAATATTTGTACTGGTTAATAAATTCCAGAAAAATTATAATAAATTTCTATAGTTAGCAAGGATCGTTTTGGTACTTTGTTTTATGTAAAACTAGACTTTTTGTCTATCTCTAAAATTGTTAGAACACAATGATCTTTTGATTTATTTATTGATTAATTACGACTTGTAGCTTTTTGTGTTATTTGGAGTTTTAGTCGTGTTGAACCCCATCCCTCACTAGTGTAGAGACCCTAGAAAGTTAGTTAACATAGTGTGTCACCCCACATTGGTCTCCTATGCCAAGTCATCATTATTGGCTAGGTGCCCAGTCACAAGTCGTGTTTTCGCCAGTTAGTGTCTTAGTGTTTTAGCTTAGTGTAAAGCTAAGTTTATTGTATTTATTGCTACAGTGACGAGTTACCGGACATCCATAGCTCTTTTATCGCAGCTTGTTTTGCTAGAGGCAAGTACATCTACAAACTCATTTACTGTCTTTTAATGCTAGAACATGTATTAACCAAGTTAAATGCTGATCCTTGGGGTAGCAAGTTAAAATCTTCACATGTCGTATTACTTCCAGTACCTGCCATGCTTAGGACAGTTCTTATATCTTCACATGTTTCATACTGGTTCTCGGTACATGTTTCACTATGCTTTATACTGCTCTGAGTATTCACGAGTTTTATACTGCTACCAGTACCTACCGTGCTTATACCGATCCCAGTATATCTCACATGTTCTATATCGTTCTCGTATCTCTCACATGTTAGAATATGGGTTATGGGAAAAACTGACAGTTGAGTACGTGATCATGCCCCCCCTTATCTGCGACCTTGATGCCGTGTAAGGACGACATTATACATGTAGACCTTGCCAGAGGCCCAAAATCCCGCGGACTTGTACGTGTGTACATTTAGGCATGTACGGAAGTACATATGGTTCTTAACGGTGCCACAGCACCATCACCTATTGACCGATCACGTACTTGCTCCAGTTTTAAACATTAGATATACATGTGTCATCTTGACAAATGTATTTTACCGTGATTCCAGTCATACCATGATTCCAGATATGCCATGTTCCCTATGTTACTATGATACTATGATCCTAGTTGTACCATGAGGCCATGTTTCCAGTATTTCTTGTTTTATAGACTTATCACACCATGTTTCTTGTTGTACATCTCTTTCATTATATGTTCAGTACTTTAGTTGTAGAGGTTGTACTTGCTCCCGTCCTGACAGGATAACGTTGTAGGTATACTTACTGAGGAGGAGTTGCTCTGTGATTCGTATTATGGAGTTACTGCCGAGGACCCGGCTCTGCTTTACGAGGATGTTCCTGCAGGGAACCTCGCCTAGATGTCTTTTGTTTACTTAGACTTTTGAGAGTAGACATGTATTAGACTATATCATTTTGTAACTGGACATGTATCCAGTTTTACATTTCAGACTTGTACTTGGATATTTTACTATATACGACGACTTTTGTGTTTGGAGCATTTATGATTCTTCTTCACTTATAGAACTGTTAGCACATTTAGTCTTATCTTGTTATTTCTAGAACAGCTTACTGCGCTTTATCTTAAGCGTAGGCTGGACATGGCTCGGCCCGGCCCAACAATTTGGGTAACGGATCGTGACATCAGGAATGTGACTTTAAGAAAATGCATAAAAAGAAATACATTAAGAAGTTATTAAGGAATGCATTTAATTCTTCCTTAAGTGCCTATGCGGCCAGCTCAGGAATGTGCCTGTATGAAAAATGCATTCAAGAAGTTAAGGAATGCTTTAAATGCTTCCTTAAATTCCTATGCGGCTAGCTCATTTGAGCAAGCTTGGGAAAATGAATAAAAATATGCATTTAAAAATATGAATGCATATGAATGCATTAATTGCCCTCTCCCTTAGCCTATGCGGCTAGCTCTTCCAGGGAGGGTATTTAGAAAAAGTGCATTAAAATAATGCATTTAGGAATGCCTAAAGGAATGCGTTAAATGCATCCCTAAGGACTTATGCGGCTAGGCTTGGAGTTCCGAAAAAATGCACAGGCTAATGCATTTTTGCATGTTACATGTGTTAATGCCTTCATCAGCATATATATGCATGCATGGGATTATGCATTAAAGTGGCATGCAGTAGAATATTCATTAATTAACGTGCAGTAGAATATGCATTTAAAGTGGCATGCGGCTAGCTACTGTACATGTGCATGCAAGCAAGCTTGCCAGCACATGTTTTAAATAATGCACATGCGGCTCACTTAGCAATTGCATGCGGCCAAGTGCTGAAAATGCCCATGCGGCCCAGCACTTCCCGTAGGTCAAATTTGGACCAATACGAAATTCTCTGCAACATGGGATCCTCAACTAGCAAAATATGCAAGTTTGATGGATCAAAAATCCTGGAAACCGAAAATACCACAAAGCTAGATCTACAAAAATTTAACCATGGAAACGAAAAATGCCAAGTACTAAAGTGGTTTAGAAACACATGAGGAAGACAATGGAACAATAAAAATGTACTTCCTCCATGAAGCAAGGTGCACTTGCCTAAGCTCTCCCCCTCTCTCTATCTTTCCTGGTGGTTGAAGAAGTAATGGTGGAAAAGAAGAAGTAATGAAGAGAGAGAAATTTTAGTGGGATATTAATGAAAGTGGTGGTGGTAGGTGGGATATTTAATGAAAGTGGTGGTGTGTGGGAGTGGTTTGGTCCACACAAAATCTAGCAAAATCGAACCATGCAAAACCAAGCCGAACCAAGTCAAGTCGGGCCGAATCAAACAAGGAGACATGCAATACGGGTCTCAATACATACACGTATACCGAGATACGTAATACGAACAATGGTCATTACAATGATATATGTACGTGTTGTGCTTGTTGTGGACCTTTGTTATCATAGACAGCATACTACCGCCGATTCTGCGACGTAGGCTGGACTTGGCCACGTACTCGTATCCCGAAAAGTGGACGCGGGTCGTGACAATAACATACTCATAAAGTTCTAATAACTATAGTATAATTATATGTACATTTAAACCTGGGCCCAAACAGATTTATCACTAACCTAAACAGGACTGGTATCTGCGCCAGTCGAAAGATCTTCTCTATATGTTCGATCCAGTCGACAGCATATAGAATCCCCTCGGAACCTCAAAAGTCTCGTGGCCGCATCATTCTTGGTCAAAGTCAACTCTTGGGCAACTTTGGTCAACCTTCTAGTCAAACTAGGTCAACATCTAAGCTAACTTGGTCAACTGTCCAGGGTTTGGTCAAACTCTAGTCAACAAGCTCAATTAGGCCTATTGGGTCCAATCTAGGTAAATCTATAGGCTATCTCAAGTATATGTTAAGTTACCAAGATACATACAATACAAATATATATACATATCCTCATATTGGTATCTAGCAACCTCAAATATATATTAGATATCATATAAGTAACCTTCAATCCCCAAAATATATATAACATATACATATACATATACCATATCTACATAGCTAGCCAACTCCAATATAAGTTAGCCTCACAAACATATAGATCCTATATATATATATTTATATTTTTTTATATATTTATATATATATATATATATATATATATATGATCTATATGGATAATATATTTTTTTTCTTTTTTTTCTTCATTTTTTCTTTTATATGGATAATATATATTTTTTTTATATGGATAATATATATATATATATATATATATATATATATATATATATATATATACCCATGTGATCATACCTTCATATATAGATATGTAGTATTTATCAAATCCTCACCATATATACATATCAAAACCCTTCTTGTATACTTATATCTCAGACAACTGAACTCTCAACCCACAACAATAACCCCAGTCAACATATATATATAATTCAAACCCAACACCTATATATGTATAACATTTATATACATTATCCTCAATACATATCCCAATCTGTCCAGGATACTAGACAGAACAGTACTTGAGTGGATTGAACTCAAGGATTACCAAATCTGGACAGATGGATGAGTGAATAAAGGAAATGCAAGTAGTGAATTGGTGTCGAGTGTACATGTATCAAGTGCAGACAAGAGTGGATGTGTAGTCGTACAGGATAGTAATGTAGAGTTTAGTGTGTGTCGAACACGGTGTGTGTGTGTGTGCGCATGCAAGATATGTAAGCCAAAGTGTCAAAGTGGGGTCACATACGAGTGTCTAGGTGTCCATGGTGCCAAAGTGTCCAAGAATTGTGTCCAAGTGTGTCAGTGAGTGTCAAACACAAATGTCAGGGACTATCATGTGCACAGTCTCGTGCACATGTGTCGAGTGGTCTAGGGCACAACGTATCCAACCATGTGTCTCATGGTCGTGTCAGGGGGTAGTTCAGACATAGGGGTACATGTCTAGGTGTCTGCATAGTGACCAAGTCGTATCGTATCCTCGATACAAGTGCGTATCAGTGAGTCAAATTCGTACGTGCACAGTCAATTCAAAATCAATGCAGGCACGATAACATATCTGACACAACACGAGATGACTCGAAACTTGGATAGGGGCCTGATAGTCATGGCCCCCACCTCTATGTCAAATCTCATGTCCTCAAGTGTCGTGTATAGGAAGATCTAGGGGTCGGGTAGCAGGGCATAGTGTATGGGTCTCGTGCTGAGTCCCGTGTCCACGTTTGGACACAAAACGAATCAGAAATCAACTCAGTGTCCACAAATATCAAATCACACATGAAGGGCTACAGGAAGGGAAATTAGTTTTGAAAAATATAATAAAATAATTCTTCGTGGCATTTCATCAAACACTTATACTAGCACTCCGATGCACATGCGATACGCATACCAAATGGACTCTAAATCCTACCAAACTTGGTCTATAGGTCCATGGTGCCTAGATGCATGAATTCATAAAGAGAAAACAGAAATTAGAATGAGTTTAGGGCCATTACCTATTGAGAGTTAGATCTCAATGAAAAAGCTTAGAAATGAGGTCCTTCTCCAATTGCTATGGTCCAAAGAGCTCCCAAATCCTTGCTAGCTAGCCTCCAATGGTCTCCTCTACAGCAAGGGAGTGCAATGCAAAAGACTAGGCTCAATTTGGAGGAGATTTGAGGAAATAGGAATGATTTGGGGAAGAACACAAACTAAGGTTAGGTTTTGATACAAAAGAGACAAGGGGGGCTAATGATGACTTATATAGGGGGATTGAGCCTCTCTAGCTGTTGTGGCCGGCCACTAGTACTGGGCTAGGGTTTGGCTAAGTCACAAAGGCCCAACTCCTCTTCCTATGCTGTAAAAACAAGCCCTCAAGCTAAAGGCCCAAACTAACACCTTAAATCAAATCTTCAAATTGTATTTAAGTCATTCCTAGCTAGATTAGGATCTAATTACTAATCTAAACATGCTAGCTAAGTCTCTATGTCATGGTTAGTCTCTAGGCTAAGTTATGCTAAGGCTACACTAGCAAAATGCCAAAATCACATTACACCAATTAAAATAATATTAAAATAATCAAAAATTTATATTTACTAAAATACCCTCATTCTAGAAAGTGGTAGTGACAGAAGGCCTTGGTATTAAATGGGTTGTGTACTGGGACAATGGGCTTAGTTATGGGTATTTAGGTTTGATGACAGAATTTAAGAGTGGTTGCATGGTCAGATTGGAAGCAATGACCATGGCCTACTAAGAGGGAATGAAGGAATTAAAGCATTGGCTGAAATGGCTTTGAGCTATATTAAGAATTAAGGGTTGTGGCTTGGCCCAATCAACCCAAGCTGATTAGAATAATCATGTAAAAATAATAATACTTAAATACTAATTACTAAAAGTGAGAATTATAATATAATAACTAGATGCAATAATGGCCAACTATTATTTAGTAAACTAATTTCAATCCAATAGATAATTAGGAGAATTGATTAATAAAAAGTAAAAATAGGTTAAAGAGAAACTTTTATTAAAATTGACAAATGGGGGTTACATTTACTAAATTGAAAGAAGTTTACAAGATTCGATGGTGAGGAACAAATGAACTCTCACACTTATTTATAAGGCCTCGAGGTGAAAGCACCCTAGAGGGGGTGAATAGGATTTAACTAATGATTAAGAACAATTATGAATGCTAACAAAAAATTTAAGAAAAGTGCCAGAAATAAGATATGGATGCCGAAACCCGATGTATCCTAGATCCTCCGTGATGCACCTCAGTCCCGGAAGTCTCTCCGACTTTAATCCACCATTATAACAAATAGTTACACATGTGAGTTTTGATTTGAAGTCTTCGTCGACTTTTTACACGCGAGTATTTATCCGAAGGTTTGTCGACTTCTACACAAGCTTTGATACGTAGGCTTGGAGACTTCAACCTCTTACAAGAAATAGTTTTAATATTCTCGCAAATAATATGATCTCACTTTACAACTCAATTTAACAATATCACGAATAGATATGGAAGAAAGCTCTTCTATGTAGAGAGGTTTAGAGTATATTGGATAAAACTTTAAGTCTCCAAAAGTGGGAATGAATGAAACCGACTTTGATTTATATAGTGGTAAAAAACCAAAATAATAGAACTATTATTGTACAGGTGGTATACCGTAGGTATACCGCTCTGCACAGTAGCGGCTATAAACGACTAGTTTTATAGTCGTTGCAACATTTAATTGTGACCAACGAGCTTGACGGGGAGTTCGAGCTTGCAGACAACTTTGCCCACCTTTTTAAGGACCATGAAGGGACCTTCACAATCCAAACCGTCCCTCCAAATCATTCCTCTTATGTGGCAGTTGAACATGACGTGTTAAATAGCATTATGTAGCATCTAACATGGCAACTGATATAGCAAATTTTCAACAAAAAAATTAATTACCCAATTTTTTGGATATTAATATTAAGTTTAATTTAATATTAATATTAATATTAATATTAATATTAATATTAATGTTAATATTAATTTTAATGTTTAATGCTAATGCTAATTTTAATTTAAAGTTAATTTTAATTATAACATTAATTTTAATGATCAAAATTGAGTTAAATTAAAATTAATAAATATAGCATTAAATTAATATTAAAATTATATTAACATTAATATTAATATTAATATTAAACTAAATTAATATTAATATTAAATTTGTTTTGGGGTAATTATTATTTTGTTAAAATTTGCCATGTCAGCTACTATGTTAGATGCCATATAATGCTATTTAACACGCCCACGTCAACTGCCACACATGATTGGAGGAACAATTTAGATGTACAAATAGCATTGTTCAGGCAAATAGTGTAAGCCCTGAATATTTTAATTATTTTAAAATAAGTATTATGATTT